>JAWQFJ010022909.1:17500-32500 GCA_034096865.1 Theodoxus fluviatilis | reverse complement strand
CTCCACAAGAACAGTGCCTATGTACGTGTATCTTCCTCGAGGTCCGGCGTGCCTGCTTGAATCGTGTAAAGTTGGGAACTGACTATGACAGTGTGGTGAACATTCACCTCCTCCTACTTATTCCACAGAGCAACTGAACAGTATAACACACGAACTAATCAAGGAGGATCTGGACAAAGGGGTTGCGTCTGTGTGAAGTTATCTAGTCACATGACTTTTAGCTGACGTGCAACGACAACGAATCTCACGTGCTGTTAAGAGGTGCTTTCTATGCACGGAGTGAGTGCTCCTGGAGACTCAGTAATTTGTATCTGTTTTCTCGACTCAAGTGATGCCTTCAATCTCATCATCCTTAAGCGTGACGTCACTCCAACACACCTTTCTTATTAATGCTGACAATATTTCTCAGAGTAAATTCCTGTGGACGGCGATGAATAATACTGGACGTTTCACTTCTTGTTGACTGAGAGACGCTGAAACCATGCAAGACAAACTCAGCAGCTTCCAGTTACTGTCTTGTAAACAGTGCCACGTCAGGACACACTTGTGACGTCAGAGTGGTGTGAATGAATGCGGAAGTGACGTCATATTCGTGCAGCCCGTCCCAGCCAGAGCTGCATCCCTGTACATAGCTGTAAATAGTGCATGACCCAGATCGCTGACTCAGCTGTTTTCAACTTGGACATTGCATTCGCTGCTGTTTTCGATCTGATGTCATTAAGTTCTCCAGTTGCCAATAAACTTGATCTATTTTTAAAAGAGAACTTCAAATGCTATGCTTGGTTGTCATTTATCAACATTTGCTCAGATGCAGGAGAAGGCATGTCTGGCTTCGAGAAGGCTCTCATGCTCTTTCTTTCTCACATCGTCGTAGGAGAGAGTACCTGTCTTCTGTAGCTCATACCTGTGTCACCATTACCCCTATTGTCAAGCTTTTTGCATCATTGGAAGAGAAATATCTCCATTTTACGATCATATTTATAGTTCACCATCAATCTCATTTTGTGGTGGAGGTCACATTTACACACCGATGCACCCACACGTACTCGCATGCACGCAGGCACAAACAGGCCCATGCACACAAACACGCTTAACATTGATATTCATTTTTTGTACTTGTGTGTGTAACTGAAAAGTCACAAAATGAATCCCTAACTTTCATATTTTCCGCAGTTACACATATAATATAATATTAACGACTTTTTTTGCATTTGACCATTAAAAGAATGATTTGCTGACATTACCTTGTTTAATTAAACTGTACAAAGCTTGTCGAGGTTACGTGTAGGTAAGTGTAAGTTCAAAATGCAATTCTTTAACAGTGGTGTCTAGTCGCAGTGAACACAGTCGGCGCAGTCTCGTTTCCTGTCCAAACAGGCATGGCTTAAAAGTCCAATAAGCCAGCCAGTCTTTACTTAACTGTACGTACCTCATCTGCGCACTTTATTTCAAACAGTCATTTGCCCTTTTCCACTGGCTACACGGTGACGATGGGCAAATGATGTGTTGCACTATTGTATGGTTATGGCTCCTGGCATGTCGCTATTGTATGGTTATGGCTCCTGGCATGTCGCTATTGTATGGTTATGGCTCCTGGCATGTCGCTATTGTATGGTTATGGCTCCTGGCATGTCGCTATTGTATGGTTATGGCTCCTGGCATGTCGCTATTGTATGGTTATGGCTCCTGGCATGTCGCTATTGTATGGTTATGGCTCCTGGCATGTCGCTATTGTATGGTTATGGCTCCTGGCATGTTGCTACTTGGAGGTTGTGGTTGCAGGCATGTCGCAATTGGAGGGTGTTGTTTGCAGGCATGTCGCTATTGGGGGGTTAAGACTGCAGGCATGTCGCTATTGGGGGGTTATAGCTGCAGGCATGTCGCTACTGGGGGGTTACGACTGCAGGCATGTTGCTACTGAAGGGGTGTTAAGGCTGCATGCATGTCGCTATTGGGGGGTTATGGCTGCAGGTATGTCGCTATTGGGGGGTTATAGCTGCAGGCATGTCGCTATTGGGAGGTTAAGGCTGCAGGCATGTCGCTACTGGGGGGTTAAGGCTGCAGGCATGTCGCTACTGGGGGATTACGGCTGCAGGCATGTCGCTACTGGGGGGTTAAAGCTGCAGGTAGGTCGCTATTGGGGGGTTATAGCTGCAGGCATGTCGCTATTGGAGGGTTAAGGCTGCAGGCATATCGCTACTGGGGGGTTAAGGCTGCAGGCATGTCGCTACTGGGGGGTTAAGGCTGCAGGCATGTCGCTACTGGGGGGTTAAGGCTGCAGGCATGTCGCTACTGGGGGGTTAAGGCTGCAGGCATGTCGCTACTGGGGGGTTATGGCTGCAGGCATGTCGCTACTGGGGGGTTATGGTTGCAGGCATGTCGCTATTGGGGGGTTATAGCTGCAGACATGTCGCTATTGGGGGGTGATGGCTGCAAACATGTCGCTATTGGGAGGTGATGACTGCTAACATGTCGCTATTGGGAGGTGATGACTGCAAACATGTTGCTATTGGGAGGTGATGGCTATTGCATGTCGCTATTGGGGGTAACTGCTGCAGGCGTGTCGCTACTTGGAGGTTATTGCTGTAGGCAAGTCGCAAGGGAAGTGGGGTATGGCTGCAGGCGTGTCATTGATAGGGGGTTATTGCTGCAGGCGTGTCGCTATTGGGAGGTTATTCTCTGCCAAATTGGAGCCATTAAAAAGTTGGCCTTCAAGTCAACCGCTGATTCCCTCCTGGGTTCGCGTCACACTAACCTATAATAGGCATGTATGCTTCGAAATCCTCCGAGAGTATTATATACGCACGTATGAATATCACATTATCATGCATAATAAAAGATAGAATAAATGTAAGTAATGAACGGGGAGGTAGAGGTAAAAGGTGTCTCTTCATCTAGCGACTAATACATGTACCTTAGTCAGGGGTTCAAACCTTTTTACATTCTACTCCCTGATCATAGGGCCGCTTGAACACTCTTTTTTTGACCCCTGACGATAAATACAGCAACAGCTACAGTGTCCACAGTCAGATAGGAAGGGTTATCTGCCCAGGTAACGAAGATCTGTGAATCGTTGTCGAAAGGGTTCAACTGAAACTTAGGTAGAAACTTATGAGAATCGGAAGCGAATGACGCTTGAGTTATTTCTCTGCTTAAGGAAAGAAACCCAACACCACAGTAAAAGAAGAAAGGTAAACCCAGTGCAGAAATCATTGACATCAAGGCCTCCATGTATTCTTGATTCTTTTTTTTCTCTCGGGCCAGGAAGAAACTTTGAAGATCGTAGCTGGGGAGGAAAAAAAGAACTGCCAGAGAGTTTCTGGTCGCCACACAATTTCTTCTTACTACCTTCACCTATTGTCAACATATCGACGACAGCAAAGACAACCTACACTTATACGAAATCCGTGCTTATCCCTGAGGGCTCGTAAACGGGTCTGCAGGCCCAGTTTGGAGCGGCACAGTGGGAGGTAGATGGGGCACTGGAGCTCCGTGGCCGTGGCAAGGAAGGTCGCAGCTCCATGGCGACGTGCACGGGCCGCCGAAAGTTCCTGCCGACGGTCCGCCTCCAAAATGTCTGCGCCGAAAAAGCATCAAAATTGGGAGGGTGGTGGGGTGCGGGAGAGGGGGGGGGGGGTACGGGTGGGTGGGGGGGAGCAATAAAATGCTATGCGATTAGCAAAAGATCAATAACTACGGATCTCATGACTTGCTCCCATTCTAAAAAGCTTTAGTGATTGTTTTTATTAAGGCCTAACATAGGCCGCAATCTGGGTTTATTTAAAATAGCCCGCAAAGGTTGATGATCCGTACAAACCTCATTCTTCTTCATTATAATCGTCTTCCAAGCAAATCTGCAAGCACATTTCTGTACGCGACTTAAGTGAATGAGAGACTCAAGAACTTTCGCTCGTTATCAAGACAGCACCTTCTGTCCTTTCGTGACCGCCAGTAGGCGGCCTTTAGCGTTTTATCTATGCATACCACCCCTTGATGTTGTCTGTACTCCTTCGTCAAAGATATGTCTGTCTGTCGTGAATCTGACCGTAAGAAGTGCGGGTATATGCGTGCGTATGAGTGTGTGTGTGCTTGTGAATGCGTGAGCCCGTGTATTTGTGTGTGTGTGTGTATGAGTGTGTGTATGTGAGTGCGTGCATGCATGTATGTATGCCATTGTTCTGTGAGTCTTTACATGTGACCAGGAGTAAATTTTGTCTCTCTGTTTCTGTCACTGTTTCTTCGTCAGCTTCTCTCTCTCTCTCTCTCTCTCTCACTGTCTCTCTCTCTCACTGTCTCTCTCTCACTGTCTCTCTCCATCCCTCTATTTATTCCACTCTCTCTCTCCCTCTAATCCCATCCTCTCTCCCCCTCCCCCCGCCTCTCTCTCTCTCTCTCTCTCTCTCTCTCTCTCTCTCTCTCTCCCTCTCTCTTTCTCCCCGCCATTATCTGACGCAGGCAGCTGCCGGAGACTGTAGGCGGGACAGGGTTTTCTTGCAATAATTAAAGGCCCGATGACAAGTTGGTGATTATCGTCGCTCGGCCTGGCCCCTTTCAGCCACTTGGTCTCATAAGTCACCCTCACCCGCTCTAGGGCAGCATGATACCACAGTCTCAGCTCCTTTCTGCAAAAGGAGCGTATCAAGCGACCTCATAGTCTTGGCCATCATGGAGGTGGGAAGTAGAGTGGGGGGTGGGGGTTGCTGGGTGGGTTGGAAATGGGAAAAGGGTGGGAAGTGGTGACTTGAAGGGGGTGTGGTCTGAGACGAACTGGGGGTAGGGGAGGGGACACGAGAGAGAGAGAGAGAGAGAGAGAGAGAGAGAGAGAGAGAGAGAGAGAGAGAGAGAATGAACGAACGAACAAGTTTATTGAAAAGGTCACCGGTCCATTTCAAGTGTACAATGTGCTTACATTTCAATTACTCTAGAGAAACAATTAATCAACGTAGGTATACTGTTATGCTCCGCGGATTCCAGAGCTGAGAGAGAGAGAGAGAGAGAGAGAGAGAGAGAGAGATTTAAAAAATAAACAATGAGAAACAGACATGGAGATACAAAGAGACAGAGATGGAGACGGAGGCAGAAAGAGATACAGAATCACAGATAGAAAGAGACGCAAACACGCTCACTCTCATTTGCTCGCTCGCTCGTTCACTCACTCACTCACGCACGCACTCACTCACTCACTCACTCACTCACTCACTCACTCACTCACTCACTCACTCACTCACTCACTCACTCACTCACTCACTCACTCACTCACTCACTCACTCACTCACTCACTCACTCACTCACTCACTCACTCACTCACTCACTCACTCACTCACTCACTCACTACTCACCCAACCAACCAACCAACCAACCTACCAACCAATCAATCAATCAATCAATCAAACAACGTAGCAAGCAATTAATCAATCGAGCAATTAATCAAGCAAGCAATTAATAAAGCAAGCAAGCAATTATCATTCAAGCTCATGTTCACAGACATAATGAGAGAGAGAGAGGGAGAGAGAGAGATAGAGAGAGAGAAAGAGAGAGAGAGAGAGAGAGAGAGAGAGCTCTCTAAAAGTTTGCAGTATTTCTAATACTTCGGACAAAAAATATTCACTAATTGGCAACTTGTATACACAGAGGAACATTTGCTAATGCTTTAGAAGCTGTCTAATTAAATTGTTCGACTCATACTTTCTCGCTGTAAGAAATACAAACTTGATCAAATGACACCACTTCAAAACTAGTCTCATAACCTGGGAATTTTTTTCCGTTTGAATCCGTGTTGAATTCTGCTATCATCTAAAAATTAAAGTCTGAATTATGTACATTCGATAATATTTCTCATGTTTCAGTTTGTCTTTGATATCCTTTCAACCACCCATATCAAAGAGACACTTCATCTGCTTGAAAGTAAGCTTCCTCCTGTTTTGTTCATCAAAGCTTTCTCAAGTTTTTACGTAATACTTGGTACATTTCATCTAATGCCTGTAGAATTTTTGTGTTCAGCACTCTCATTTTCCTGTTTATTTTTCTACCGCTGCATCTTCTCTCTGCATGAATTGCAGATGATGAAAGTGAAACAGCAGAGAAAACGAGAGAGAGAGAGAGAGAGAGAGAAAAAAAACGAGAGAGAGAGAGAGAACGAGAGAGAAAGAGACATACAGACAGATATACAGATAGACGGACGGACGGACGGACAAACAGACGGACGGACGGACGGACGGAGAAACAGACGGACGGACGGACGGACGGACGGACAATACACCCAGACGGAAAGAAACAGACACAGAGACAGGCATACAGACAGACAGACAGACAGACAGAGACACACACGCTCACACACACACACACACACACACACACACACACACACACACACACAAACACACACACACTCACAACACACACACACACACACACACACACACACACACACTCACCCACACACGCACACTCACACACAAACACACACACACACACACACACACACACACACACTCACGCACACACAAACTCACGCACACACAAACTCTGACACAGTTTCACCGGCGACTGAGACAGCATAGAGAATAATACATAGAGAAACTATACGAGACGCGACAGGCAGACTGCTTCAGAGTCTATGAGCGAGAGAAGTCTCGCGAGAACAGTTCCTGGGAATTCTCAGACTTCTCTCGCAGGCGCCACCGCCACCGATGCTAACTCCCAGTCAGGGAAGGAGAGGAGGGAAGGGGATGGCGCCTTTTTGCTACAGACGTACATCTGGCAGGACCGTAACTCTGTTCCCCTCCTGTCGGCGTTAAGTGTTCGCGGAGAATTTAATTGGGAGACATTTGTCAAGTAGCATGTTTACAAGGAGAGGCCACATCAATCTTCATCGAGGTAGAAATCTCTGCACGTCTGCTACGGAGCTCGCTCGCTAAAATTTTCCACGTGGTGGATTGTCTGAACGAGGAGCAAAACTGCCGCCGGTGATGTTGGTCTTGAGAGAGATTGCCTTGCCGTCACTCATTTGTTTCCGGAGGCATTATGGGTGGCAGACGATGTTGAAACAAAGAGGAAGAAAATAAAATATATGTTTAAAGTATTACAGCTGTGCGTGTTCGATGCTTTTTCTCTTTCGTCTGCTCTTTACCTTTTCTGCACAACCAGCACGTACAAGTACAAACGCTCCGGCTTGCAGTTATGTGAGGGTCTATGTCTTCATGCGATATGATTCCAAACAGAATCAAAGAAACCTATGGATAGAGAGAAAAGTTTATACTAAAGCTTCTAGGATTTCATAAAAAATTTACGAGTATAACATGTACTAATGAAATGAAGATTAAAACCTTGCTTCGAGAGATGATAGAAGGCAGACAAAATGATCAATAAAGTAAATATAACACACAAGATATAATATGTGACAGAGATACAATTAATTTATCGAAACACACAAAGATGTGCACGTACAGGGACAAGAGCTTATTCAACACTTGGAAAGATGGAAGAGAGATGAACATTGACAGTCACTGTATCTCTGAGAGGAACCGAAAGAGACAATATACGTACATCCCGTCTATTGACAACAGGACGAGAAGAGATAGCACTTACGGAATGAAAACCACACTCTATTCATAGACAAACTTATTAAAGCACAATTCCAACACACAAAAACAGGTTAAAAGGAACGGTATTCCATGCACATCAGACTTCAGTCATATATAAGTATAAACATACCTTTCAGAAACTTGTTTTCGAAACTGTAACGAAGTCCACAGTTAGACGAAATATTACCAACACCAAGGCCTTGCCTTAGAGGAGGATAAACAAGAGGAAACATTCATTGTAATCCTGCCCATTGCTATTTCGAGGGTACCTCGTCGACATATGCTAGGAGAAATATCAAGAGAAAAAGGAACATCCAAACCATCTTGAACCTATGACCAAGTAGATGAGTTGGGCCACCGTACACATTCCATACCCATTCTGCGCTTCAACACAAAGGGGGAAATGTTAACAAAGACACACACACACACACACACACACACACACAAACGAACAAGCACACAAACACACACACACACGCATGCACGCACGCAAGCACGCACACACACACATACACACACCTACACACATACACACACACACGCACAAACACACACACACACACACACATATATATATACATCTACACAGACACATGTTTATACGTCCACCCCTGTCCTGAGCCTCATTCTCCCTCTAATTCCTCCACCTTCATACACCTACAACAAAAGGCAAGGCGAGACAGACGAGAGGAAAGAAAAAAGAGAAAGGCAAAGACGGGAAGCTGGCAGGTTTTATCTGTTTGAGCTGTGTCGGTGTGGCGGAGGTCTGCATATTCCTAACCGCTGCCAGGGTGCGGCGCGCTGTTTTGCTAGGCTGAGGCGCTGGCCCCTGGTGTAACCCTAGCGAAAGGTTAGGCCTTGTCTTCTGTTTTAAAAGTTCTGGATTCCCCTGGGAGAGGGCGATACGCTCTGGCTCCCACTCGGACTTCCACCCCGTCCCCTGCCGCCTGGGTGGGTGAAGGAGGGACCGGGAGAAACGTAAGCATGACGGGGAAGAGGGCGTGGGTGTGGATGTGGGTGGGGCAGCGGATAGAGTGGGGGAGGGGAGAATTTGAGTTTATTTACCTTTGTGCAAAATGACTGACGAGAACTGATTCTGCAAGTGAACTATTTTCTCCCAGCAAATTTCCAAGAATGAACAAATGAAATTTGATGTATTCACTTTTTGAATTTTCTGCTTATTTTGAAATGCTTGTTTATCTGCAAAGCAGGCTTGAAAAAAGATTCAATCACGCATGAATAAACGTCCTTCAAAATGTTATGCTAGCCAGGTTTTTGTATTGTAAACATCTGTGTCCAGAAAGCAAACGCCATGAGGGGTGACGAGGAATGTAGTCACAGTTTGCAATGTAAATATCATTATAATTGTCGTAATCGTTTTCATCTTTCACGTGGTTATCATTATTGCTATTACCAGCGTCACCGTCGCCATCAACATCATCACGTCTTCTTAAATATGGACATAGACGAGGTCACAACCGCCATATTATAGTCTTTAAAAAATAGTTTCCGTCATTGTCTTCCTGATTAACTAAATTTTAGTTAACAACTTCACTGATACTGATACTCCTGTTGACACGAAATCCTTGTCAGAAATGATTTAATTAAACATGAATATGTTGGAAATGGGAGGGACGTTGCTTGGCCTTGTGAAAAAAGATACACCATAGACATTACGAAGATTAACAAAGGGGTATTAATATAGTGTGTACGTAATAGTCTTTAACTAGGAACTGCAGACACTATACCATTACATACTGATTTTAACAACTATTGTACATTTGGTTTTCTACCTCTTCTCTTCTCGTTTTTGATGCTAAACTAGATATATTTAATCGTGGGGAAGACGTGCACACTTTATATTGACCTCTTGTTCATAAACTTAATTTGCTCCATATATTTACTCATGCACATCTGTTTCGCCCCTTTCACATATTAACGACCTTTTCAATGGTGGACAAGATAAATTTTGCCGAAATAGCAATGAAGATGCATTGCATTTATTGTGTTGTGTTGTGTTGAATTGTATGGTATTTGTATTATGCTGTGTTGTATTGAATATATTGTATTATTGTATTGTATTGTATCGTATTTGTTGTATTGTGTTGTATTGTATTTGTTGTATTGTGTTGTATTGTATGGTATTTGTATTATGCTGTGTTGTATTGAATATATTTATTATTGTATTGTATTGTATCGTATTTGTTGTATTGTGTTGTATTGTATTTGTTGTATTGTGTTGTATCGTATTTGTTGTATTGTATTGTATCGTTTTTGTTGTGTTGTGTTGTATTGTATTTGTTGTATTGTGTTGTATTGTATTTGTTGTATTATGCTGTGTTGTATTGAATATATTTATTATTGTATTGTATTGTATCGTATTTGTTGTATTGTGTTGTATTGTATTTGTTGTATTGTGTTGTATCGTATCTGTTGTATTGTGTTGTATCGTATTTGTTGTATTGTATTGTATTGTATTGTATTTGTTGTATTGTATTGTATTGTATTTGTTGTATTGTGTTGTATCGTATTTGTTGTATTGTGTTGTATCGTATTTGTTGTATTGTATTGTATCGTATTTTTTGTGTTGTGTTGTATCGTATTTGTTGTATTGTGTTGTATCGTATTTGTTGTATTGTATTGTATGGTATTTGTTGTGTTGTGTTGTATCGTATTTGTTGTATTGTATTGTATCGTATTTGTTGTATTGTGTTGTATCGTATTTGTTGTATTGTATTGTATCGTATTTGTTGTATTGTATTGTATCGTATTTGTTGTATTGTGTTGTATCGTATTTGTTGTATTGTATTGTATCGTATTTGTTGTATTGTATTGTATCGTATTTGTTGTATTGTGTTGTATCGTATTTGTTGTATTGTATTGTATCGTATTTGTTGTATTGTGTTGTATCGTATTTGTTGTATTGTATTGTATCGTATTTGTTGTATTGTATTGTATCGTATTTGTTGTATTGTGTTGTATCGTATTTGTTGTATTGTATTGTATCGTATTTGTTGTATTGTGTTGTATCGTATTTGTTGTATTGTATTGTATCGTATTTGTTGTATTGTATTGTATTGTATTGTTGTATTGTATTGTATCGTATTTGTTGTATTGTATTGTATCGTATTTGTTGTATTGTGTTGTATCGTATTTGTTGTGTTGCATCGTATTATGCTGCGCTGTGCTGTGTTGAACTGAAACGCTTAAAAAAAGCAATTGCGATCTTTTACAAACATGTCCAATTAATCTGTTTCACTGTACATTTAGATAGTACTCCCCCTGTGGTTTGGGGGTCCAATCCATCTGTTTCACTGTACATTTAGATAGTACTCCCCCTGTGGTTTGGGGGTAAAACTGGACCCACCCTGACTCCCGGAGTGGTTTTTAAAATGATGTGAATAACCAGGAAAATTGTGACTTCGGCATATATTCTTTCTGTAACATGCTCTCGTGATTGTTCGTAATCAATGGCATTAATAAGCTTACGAAGGCCATCAGATCATTAAATTACATTCATTCATTCATTCATTCATTCATTCATTCAATCTAGCGCGTACAGTTTTGGCGTAGCTATGACAGTATAGTTTTCCTCCACCCTGAATAGTTCAATGTCGTTTTGCATGTGATGTACTGCAAACTTGTTATGATGCTTTGGTATATCAATATAATGCAATACAATGCAACATAATGCCACGATACTTTATTCATCCGTAATGGGAAATTTACACCCTGCTGCTGAAAAATATAAGACAACACACTGTATGGAATATATATTTTATTTAGAAGCTATCATGATGTCAACTTTATGTTTGTCTCATTTAGACTGTTCTCATTTTCGGAAGTAAAAAACTTCTCCGTCTGCTCAGTCTGGTATCAAACTCAAGATGTGGTGGGTGGGAGAGGTCCACTAAAATTTTATGGACTGTGTTGAGTACTTTATTTCTGTGTAGCATTTCAAAGTCTACTGCTTTTCCCACACAGCTGCTGGCTCTACGAATGCTTCAGTCTGCCCTTCCTCTGCCCTGCTTGGAGACGGTCCCACCCCAACAGACGATTCCAAATAAAATTACACAGGAGACCACAGCTTCGTACGTCTCAATTAGCCACACCGTCTCATACCCGTGTCATTCTGTCCATGCCCTGCCGTCTTCTGCTTGATTCAGCTGTATCAGCACTACCTACTTTGCTCCCTTCCCCTTCCATTTCAAACACCTACGACATCTCTTGGCCACCTTCGAACCCCCCTTCTCCTTTTTCTGTGCCGATTTCATCTTCCTCCTTCACTGCTTTTCTCCTATTATTATTTGCACCTGTACGCATTCCTTTCCCTACCCTTCCATCTGCGTACTACCAGCCCGTGATCATTTAAGTCTACCTTTCTTTATCTTTGCCCCCCAAATCTTTTCAGCCATCATCTCGCAAAGCCCCCTTTTCTGCCTTCCCCAACCCCCCACCCCCATCACCCACCCTCCTTCCGCACTTTCTTCTGCCCACTTTCTGTTTGACCATCCTGAAGACATAATTTATCTCTCTGCTCAAATACCTTTGGCCACCTTAAAATCTCCACCCCTTTTAAGCTTCTTTCGGTCCCTCTGCCCTCCTTTACATCTTTGCCCCATCTAAGTCGCCCCCCGTTTCTGCCCCTCTCTGCCCTGGGTCTGAGCCCCGCCGATCTCCCTCCCCGTCGACATTTGTGTTTGATTTCTGGGTCCTCCGTGGGCCCCTCCTTGGTATTTTTCCTGACATTCCCCTCCCCCCTGCTCGGACACCCCGGGTCCCCCGGACCCCCTCCCCTCCCACCCCGAATCCAGCGCGAGGAAAATACCCTGGTGTTTTTCCAGCTGATTCCGGAATATTGTGACGAGGTGGTCACGTGACTCGCGAGCGTCCATGCCCGGATGGCGGCAAGAAGCGGAGGGCGACCTTTGTGCTGTGTTTGTTTACTCGTGGCCTGGCGATGGGGTTGGAAAGAGAAAGAATGCACCCACCCCTCCGCCTGCCTCGTTGATCACATGGTCCCAGCCTTTGTATGTGGTCCTGGATAAATATCCAGATTATTTCTTTGTGATTCTTCCCTGTGACATATTTTCATCCCGCCTTCCGTCTCTTTCTCTCACTCTGTCGATTTTTTTTCTTCCTTGCGTGTTCTTCTCTGTTGGTGGGTCTCGAGGTGTAGATGTGTGTGTGTGTGTGTGTGTGTGTGTGTGTGTGTTTTGTGTGTGTGTGTGTGTGTGTGTGTGTGTGTGAGAATGTGTGTGTGTGTGTGTGTGTGTGTGTGTGTGTGTGTGTGTGTGTGTGTGTGTGTGTGTGTGTGTGTGTGTGAGTGAGTTTGTGTGTGTAGTGCATACAGAAGCGTGGCGGAGGATGTACCAGCATACATGCCTGAAATTCCATCTGCCGTAGCGTAACTCGTCAATGGTTTGTATTTGATTTGCTTACCCACTGTTTTCATGGCAACGAAAAGAGAGAGGACAGGATAAGGCGAAAATCGTTTTAAAATATTTCTCTGTATGTGTGTGTGCGTGCGTGTGTGCATGTGGGTGTTTGTGTGTGTGTGTGTTTGTGTGCGTGCGTGCTTGCTTGCGTGCGTTCGTGTGTGTGTGTGTGTGTGTGTGTGTGTGTGTGTGTGTGTGTGTGCTGTGTATGAAACGTCTTATGAGATAAAACTGGAAGTCAAGGTTTAAATCTTTTTTATATATTGTCCGCGCCTTTAAAGAAAAAGAGGTAAAGAAAATAAAAATAAAGACAATAACTGCGCCTCATCACCATTCACGTGGCATTTGCTTCGTAAAGAAAAAGCTTATGAGGCGTAGAGTAGACGAGTCCCCCCCCCCCCCCCCCCCCCCCCCGCCCCCTGTTGTCGTTGTTGCCGCTGCTTCTGCTGCTGTCATTGCTGTTTTTGTTTTAGACGAGAACTATGAAAAATGACGTGTGAATTGGCAAACTGTATTTTCTGAGTTCAATTCAGACATTCAGGCCTTTTATTTCTTTGTAATACGTGTATGTCCTGTATCTTCTTTTTGTAGTGCGTTTCAATCCAAATAGTTTCGATAACAAAGTATATATATATATATATATATATATATATATATATATATATATATATATATATATATATGTGTGTGTAAAAGGTATGATGTATGGATGGATAAGATTATAGCTATAGCATTGGAAGTGGCCAGAAAGGATAAGTGGCTTTAAGTTGGTGAAATAAGTTTTCAACGTGCATGAGTTGAGTAAGTGGTTGGTTCCATTCATTCCTTGAAAGCAATTGTGTATCAGGAAATGAATGAAAGCGATTGGATGGACATGTGTTGTGAGTCTGTGGTCAGAAATGTCGTTTGGAGGTTGGGATGAGAATAAAGGGAAATGTGGTTTACCCGTCAGTGACTGAGGGTTGCGGTGCGTTGACAGATATTTCAGGGAGAAAGTGCACTGACGTTATTGGAGATTGATGAATAGCTGCCGCATTTCTCCCTTTGATATGCACTAGATTAGATGAGATTTTGCGAATAGTCAAGTGGTGAATAAAAATATCGCTGAGCATACTCTGACATATGATAGAATGTGGATTTGCATATGAAGAACCTCTAACGACATGGAGTGAAAGAATATATGCGCATGAAGAATCTCGGACGACATGGAGTGAAAGAATATACAGATGAGTAAAAGACTTATAAACAAACATGGTAGTTGATGTCAAGTATTGTCACACGATGACAATTTTCAAATGATGAAAGAAAACCTACAGAACTGAGGCAATGAAATATTCATAATGTGGAACTAGGCTATTAATGTTAAACAAATCTAACAGTGGAAAGGCTGTTGATGCTGAGATTGAAAGTGACAGACAAAACATTTTACTAAATTGCCAGTAGTTTCTTCGAGGTGTGCAATTCTTCGTAGAATGGAAAATCACTTAGAGACGAAATATTTCCTTTTCATTACAGGAATAAAGACCTTCAATGTTAAAGAACTGTCGCTGAGAGGGAAGCATTTCTCGAACGGCATAACAGCAAAATTCCCATTTTCAGTCAATGCTTGAAATGAAGCTTCACGACCGAGGGCATCCAAAAGCATTATCCTATCTTTAACGAGGGGGTGTGATTCCTATAAGCACAATATGATGTTGTTCTTTAAGTATGTATCTTCCGTCCAGACATAGTTTTTGCTTCCTCTTCTTCGGAGAATGTCCAGACAGACTGGTACATGCGACCACTGGAGTGTGTCTTTAAGGCACTGCCTGCAGATCTGCCTCCAGCCCCCGACATCATGATAGGATTTAGAACAAAATGTTTGCATTGCCAGCGACCAATGTTAAAGGAAAGATGCAAAGTTTTTTCCTCCGAAGCAAAACAGCGACAAAAATATATTCAGACGGCACTTCTTGTTTGAAATACTCTTTTAAAAATAG
>JAWQFJ010022909.1:7500-10000 GCA_034096865.1 Theodoxus fluviatilis | reverse complement strand
ATTAACTCTCTGTAACGCCGCCTTTGGCATTGTTACCATCATTTCGACCGCTACAAGCGCCTATACTGTTACCACAACTTTGACCGTTGTTGCGAACAAAAACGCCACCATCACCTTCACCAGGAACATCTTAGCCATTACCATCATCAAAACAACCACCACGATCCCCACCACCATAACTATCACATCACCATCACCATAACTATCACATCACCACCACCATAACTTCCATCATCACCAACACCATAACTATCACCACCACCATAACTATCACATCACCACCACCATAACTATCACCATCACCACCACCATAACTATCACCATCACCACCACCATAACTATCACCATCACCACCACCATAACTATCACCATCACCACCACCATAACTATCACCATCACCACCACCATAACTATCATCACCAACACCATAACTATCACCATCACCAACACCATAACTATCACCATCACCACCACCATAACTATTACCATCACCACCACCATAACTATCACCATCGCCAACACCATAACTATCACCTTCACCACCACCATAACTATCACCATCACCATAACTATCACCATCGCCACCACTATAACTATCACCATCACCACCACCATAACTATTACCATCACCACCACCATAACTATCACATCACCACCACCATAACTATCACCATCGCCAACACCATACCTATCACCTTCACCACCACCATAACTATCACCATCACCACCACCATAACTATCACCATCACCATAACTATCACCATCACCAACACCATAACTATCACCTTCACCACCACCATAACTATCACCATCACCACCACCATAACTATTACCATCACCACCACCGCCTCTGTTCGTCACTCTACATCTCCCTCGACCTTTCGCTCTGCTCTCAAAACTCACCTCTTCTTGAAATCGTTCCCGAATCCTGCCTAAGTTTCTTCATCTTCCTCCCCTCACAGTTCTCTTTGTACTAGCTTGCCTAAGCCCCCTACCACCCTCCTGTCTCTCCTTCCCCTCTCCCCAGTTTCATGGTTAAGCGGTGACGCTGTACATCAGTTTGTCGAATGCCTGAAGTGAATGTCTGACTCCTATGTTATTAAGTTTATTAAGTTACCTTTGATGTGATTGACTGTTAGTGTATATTGTAATGGCATACAGGCCAGCGAGAGGAGGAGACGGGAGCAGTGGGAGGAGAGGAGAGAACGCAGACGACAGAGGATAGCGTCGGCACCTACAGAGCCACGCCAAGACTTCACTTGCGACAAGTGCAACAGAGCATGCGGCTCAAGGATCGGGCTCTACAGCCACAGAGTACGCTGCCGCTCAACCCCGGACTGACCAAACCTGGCGCACACTCCATAGTCTCACGAGACTGACGGATGCCAACAACAACAATGGTATATTGTAATGGTTGTGTATGTATGCGCCTTGAGCATGTCTTAACTCATGGTAAGGAGCTATATAAATCCACACATTATTATTATTATTATCACCAACACCATAACTATCACCATCACCACCACCATAACTATCACATCACCACCACCATAACTATCACCATCACCACCACCATAACTATCACCATCACCACCACCATAACTTCCATCATCACCACCACCATAACTTCCATCATCACCACCACCATAACTTCCATCATCACCACCACCATAACTATCACCATCACTACCACCATAACTATCACCATCACCACCACCATAACTTCCATCATCACCACCACCATAACTATCACCATCACCACCACCATAACTATCACCATCACCACCACCATAACTTCCATCATCACCACCACCATAACTTCCATCATCACCACCACCATAACTTCCATCATCACCACCACCATAACTTCCATCATCACCACCACCATAACTTCCATCATCACCACCACCATAACTTCCATCATCACCACCACCATAACTATCACATCACCACCACCATAACTATCACATCACCACCACCATAACTATCACCATCATCACCACCATAACTATCACCATCACCACCACCATAACTATCACCATCACCACCACCATAACTATCACCATCTCCACCACCATAACTATCACCATCATCACCACCATAACTATCACCATCATCACCACCATAACTATCACCATCACCACCACCATAACTATCACCATCTCCACCACCATAACTATCACCATCATCACCACCATAACTATCACCATCACCACCACCATAACTATCACCATCATCACCACCATAACTATCACCATCACCACCACCATAACTATCACCATCTCCACCACCATAACTATCACCATCATCACCACCATAACTATCACCATCTCCACCACCATAACTATCACCATCATCACCACCATAACTATCACCACCACCATAACTATCACCATCATCACCACCATAACTATCACCATCATCACCACCATAACTATCACCATCATCACCACCATAACTATCACATCACCACCACCATAACTATCACCATCACCACCAC
>JAWQFJ010022909.1:0-2500 GCA_034096865.1 Theodoxus fluviatilis | reverse complement strand
GAAGTTGTATGTGGGTGTACGTGGGCGAAATTGTAAGTGTAAATGGGTGCAGTTGTAGTTGTATGTGAATGTCAGTGGGTGTAAGTTTAGCATTGTGGGTGGGTGTGGATGTGTAGACAAGTGTGGGTCCGGGTGGGAGTGAGTGGGTGTATGCGTTGGTTTAGACGGGGGTGGTTTGATGTAGATGAAGGTGGGTGGGGGTGACAGTGGATGCGTGTGTGTGTAACTCTGTGTGTGTATGTGTGTGTAACTCTGTGTGTGTGTGTAACTCTGTGTGTGTGTGTGTGTAACTCTGTGTGGGTGTGTGCGGGTGTAACTCTGAGTGGGTGTGTGCGGGTGTAACTGTGTGTGGATGTGTGAGGGTGTGAAAGGTGGAAGTCACAGAGGTCGGCCGCCTTGCGAGACACTCTCCCACACATCCATCTCCAAAACATCCACGACCCCGTGGCCCCATCTTGCTACTCAGGGCTGCGATCGGGCTTGTCAGGCATTGGGGTTCCATTTACGAGGGCGACATCGGCAGTTTTTACGTTCGCGATAGCTATTTATTCCATCTGATATCATCTCCACATGTCCTCCACTCGCTCTAATCTCCAACCATCAGCGGCCGCGGTGACAGCAGTTTATGATGCGAGAAACAAGTGGTCTTGCGCCTTGATCCTGGAGGCGGTGGTGGTTCCACGGTGCAGAGTTCTCTGCGGCAAGTTTCTTGCTTTCCCCAACGGAGTTCCCACAGTCTCCTCCCCAGAAAAGCCGACAGGAAGCCGGCAAAAAGTGCGGGCCGGTCGATGGTTAGCTGTTCCCATGACGGAGGGATTGATCAAATGCATTTTTGCAAAGTGTAGGAACGTGTCCATGAAAAGCGAGTCATATCCGTCAGACGTTTCCATTTCGTCAGATGACGAATTAATTTCTCGCATCGAGATTCGTGTTTTTCTTCAGGTTCAGCGCGGATGCTTCGTGCCGAGGGGAAAGCGAATTGGGAACTCTTTTTTGTGGTTGTT
Organism: Theodoxus fluviatilis; assembly: GCA_034096865.1. Classification (NCBI taxonomy): domain Eukaryota; kingdom Metazoa; phylum Mollusca; class Gastropoda; order Cycloneritida; family Neritidae; genus Theodoxus; species Theodoxus fluviatilis. Next base: position 1,496 of record JAWQFJ010022909.1, on the reverse strand, counting down.
CAGATTGTGACGTTTCTCTCACATCGTTTTCCAGAGACATGTGGAAAACAAACACGTGTTGCTTGTGCTAAATGTGTTAATAAACTAAGTATAAAACTGTCGCTGTCTGAATTCTACACGTGCCGTATCTCATTATTAGAGGAAAAAAGATTAAGCGCATGCTTTTACAAATAAAAATTGCTATGTTATTTTCATGTTTTAACAAGCTAACATGGCTATGATATATTACTCTGGCTGCTGTAAAAAAAGCAGTAAATTAAAATGTGTCGTATAATATGTTTGTTTTTCGACAGTTTTCTGTAAATCTTCCTCAACAACTATTTATGACTCTCCACATTCAAACTTTATCGGATTTCAATTCAAATCAGGAAACAGCACGATCGCATGTTTTGACTGCATTGGTACAAACACGAGGAAATTCCCACATTCTCAGAAAATGAAGTCAATAGAAGTAAAGGCAGCGAGGCTCTCAACAAATACACATACTGTATATTCATGTTTACGCCTAAGCTAATACGAGAATGTATCGCAAGGGTAGGGTAAGGGGTAAATAGTAAAGGGGATATAGTGAACATGTGGTGGAGATGAATATAGGGACGGGCAGTGTGAAGAAACGGAAAGACTGAAAGGAAACCTCCTCCTTAGGACGGAAAAGATTCTGCAGCCGAGCGCAAACCAATGTGTTGCTTAGTTAGAGCGTAGATAACTATGTGTAGTAGTGACATGAGATGATAAGTGGACAGTCACTCATGTCTCCGTTATCCATTGTAAGATGAAGTATGTGTGCAGAGGAACTAAAGAGTTTTCGTCGCTGCCAGTCGAAAGATGCTGAAAAGGCACTAGAACATCAACTTTGACTAAAAGAAAGAGAACATATATAGACACACACACATTCACACACACACACATACACACACGCACACACAAACATACACACACAGATGCACATACACGTACACACACATGCACACATATACACACGTACAAACGTACATATACATAAACATATACACACGAACACACATGTACACACATGTACACACACATACACACACACACACACACCGACACACACACACACACACACACACACACACACACACACACACATACACACACTTTCAACAGAGCTGAATGTCCTCAGCAGGGCATACAGACCTGAAGGCAAAATCTGTCATTGGTGCCATAACATTCGTAAGATCACGTGGTGTCGGGTCTCGTGCAAAGTGTGTGTGTATGTGTGTGTGTGTGTGTGTGCGTGTGTGTTTGTGTGTGCGCGTGTGTGTATCTGTGTGTGTGTGCGTGCGTGCGCGCACGCGCGTGTGTGTTTTGTTTGATACACTGATGATATTGGGAATTTCCTTTTTGGATCTGTTTCAGTTGCAATTGTTTGCACCTTTCAATGTAAAGATCATAGAGCTGCTGCTGGAATGTGATCAAATAAGAACAACGATAATAGCTACTACTACTACTACTATTACTACTACTTGACTTGC
>JAWQFJ010022908.1:12500-19655 GCA_034096865.1 Theodoxus fluviatilis | reverse complement strand
GGCTGTGTTGCTGTCTCTGTGGGTGTAGTGGTTGTGTGGTTGTCTCTGTGGGTGTAGTGACTGTGTTGTTGTCTCTGTGGGTGTAGTGGTTGTGTTGTTGTCTCTGTGGGTGTAGTGACTGTGTTGTTGTCTCTGTGGGTAAAGTGGCTGTGTTATTGCCTCTGTGGGTGTAGTGGTTGTGTTGCTGTCTCTGTGGGTGTAGTGGCTGAGTTGTTGTCTCTGTGGGTGTAGTGGTTGTGTTGTTGTCTCTGTGGGTGTAGTGGCTGTGTTGTTGTCTCTGTGGATGTAGTGGCTGTGTTGTTGTCTCTGTGGGTGTAGTGGCTGTGTTGTTGTCTCTGTGGGTGTAGTGGCTGAGTTGTTGTCTCTGTGGGTATAGTGGCTGTGTTGCTGTCTCTGTGGGTGTAGTGACTGTGTTGTTGTCTCTGTGGGTATAGTGGCTGTGTTGTTGTCTCTGTGGGTGTAGTGGCTGTGTTGTTGTCTCTGTGGGTGTAGTGGCTGTGTTGTTGTCTCTGTGGGTGTAGTGACTGTGTTGTTGTCTCTGTGGGTGTAGTGACTGTGTTGTTGTCTCTGTGGGTGTAGTGGCTGTGTTGTTGTCTCTGTGGGTAAAGTGGCTGTGTTGTTGTCTCTGTGGGTGTAGTGGCTGTGTTGCTGTCTCTGTGGGTGTAGTGACTGTGTTGTTGTCTCTGTGGGTGTAGTGGCTGTGTTGTTGTCTCTGTGGGTGTAGTGGCTGTGTTGTTGTCTCTGTGGGTGTAGTGGCTGTGTTGTTGTCTCTGTGGGTGTAGTGGCTGTGTTGCTGTCTCTGTGGGTGTAGTGGTTGTGTTGCTGTCTCTGTGGGTGTAGTGACTGTGTTGTTGTCTCTGTGGGTGTAGTGACTGTGTTGTTGTCTCTGTGGGTGTAGTGGCTGTGTTGCTGTCTCTGTGGGTGTAGTGGCTGTGTTGTTGTCTCTGTGGGTATAGTGGCTGTGTTGTTGTCTCTGTGGGTATAGTGGCTGTGTTGCTGTCTCTGTGGGTGTAGTGGTTGTGTTGCTGTCTCTGTGGGTGTAGTGACTGTGTTGTTGTCTCTGTGGGTGTAGTGACTGTGTTGTTTTCTCTGTGGGTGTAGTGGCTGTGTTGCTGTCTCTGTGGGTGTAGTGGCTGTGTTGTTGTCTCTGTGGGTAAAGTGGCTGTGTTGTTGTCTCTGTGGGTATAGTGGCTGTGTTGCTGTCTCTGTGGGTGTAGTGGCTGTGTTGTTGTCTCTGTGGGTGTAGTGGTTGTGTTGTTGTCTCTGTGGGTATAGTGGCTGTGTTGTTGTCTCTGTGGGTATAGTGGCTGAGTTGTTGTCTCTGTGGGTGTAGTGGTTGTGTTGTTGTCTCTGTGGGTGTAGTGGCTGTGTTGTTGTCTCTGTGGGTGTAGTGGCTGTGTTGCTGTCTCTGTAGGTGTAGTGGTTGTGTTGTTGTCTCTGTGGGTGTAGTGACTGTGTTGTTGTCTCTGTGGGTGTAGTGACTGTGTTGTTGTCTCTGTGGGTGTAGTGGTTGTGTTGTTGTCTCTGTGGGTAAAGTGGCTGTGTTGTTGTCTCTGTGGGTATAGTGGCTGTGTTGTTGTCTCTGTGGGTGTAGTGGTTGTTTTGTTGTCTCTGTGGGTGTAGTGACTGTGTTGTTGTCTCTGTGGGTGTAGTGGTTGTGTTGTTGTCTCTGTGGGTGTAGTGGCTGTGTTGCTGTCTCTGTGGGTGTAGTGGTTGTGTTGCTGTCTCTGTGGGTGTAGTGGCTGTGTTGTTGTCTCTGTGGGTGTAGTGGTTGTGTTGTTGTCTCTGTGGGTGTAGTGGCTGTGTTGTTGTCTCTGTGGGTGTAGTGGCTGTGTTGTTGTCTCTGTGGGTGTAGTGGTTGTGTTGTTGTCTCTGTGGGTGTAGTGGCTGTGTGGTTGTCTCTGTGGGTGTAGTGGCTGTGTTGTTGTCTCTGTGGGTGTAGTGGCTGTGTTGCTGTCTCTGTGGGTGTAGTGGTTGTGTTGCTGTCTCTGTGGGTGTAGTGGTTGTGTTGTTGTCTCTGTGGGTGTAGTGGCTGTGTTGCTGTCTCTGTGGGTGTAGTGGCTGTGTTGTTGTCTCTGTGGGTATAGTGACTGTGTTGTTGTCTCTGTGGGTATAGTGACTGTGTTGCTGTCTCTGTGGGTGTAGTGGTTGTGTTGTTGTCTCTGTGGGTGTAGTGACTGTGTTGTTGTCTCTGTGGGTGTAGTGGTTGTGTTGTTGTCTCTGTGGGTGTAGTGGTTGTGTTGTTGTCTCTGTTGGTGTAGTGGCTGTGTTGTTGTCTCTGTGGGTGTAGTGGCTGAGTTGTTGTCTCTGTGGACGAGATCAATAATTAATTTTTTAAAACCAAGTCTGAATTTTCATTTAAAGAACTGAATGCAAATACTTGCCATCTGTTATGACAATGTATATCGTGCAAAGAGAAAATCAACAGAGCAATGAGATTCAATAAGTTTGGAGGCGATCCCGTCTTTCGATGCAACCAAAGCGGGTTTGTCTGCTGTTGCAGAGCCAAGACAATTTCCTTCAGGCCTGCCCGAACATCTTCTACCACAGTAAACTTCTTGGCACACAGGTTTTTAAATTCCCTTTCATGAAAACTTTCCTAATAAGTTCAGAGTCTAGCCTTTATCAATTTCCTCTCTCTTTCATCCTCCCATTCCATTTCTTCAGCACCACTACGGTGCTTTCCCGGGGGTTCCATGTTCATCAGGCGCCAACGAAAGGAGGACATCGAATCAGACCAGCGTCGAATCATCTGACCAAAAAAGATTTATTTTTTTCATGGCCTGAAAGCGACGTGCAAAGCTTTATTGCCAGAAAAGAAAGACTTTCAGGGAGATTTTTTCAATCATCGCTCTGTGCTTGAAGTCAGGATGCTTGAAGTCTTTCCCGACTGCAGGAAACCAGTATGCACAGTGACGTAAGCGGCGTCACTCTACAGCTGGGCCGGCCCCCGGGGCTGCAGTCTGGCCCAACACGGGGCTCTCGTCGCTGGAACGTCCTGGCCGCGGACAACCACGCCCTCATTCGCCGTTTGTCATGGTGACTGAAATGGAATAAATTTCCTCACGCATTAATGAAGAAGCCTCTAGTGATATGCTTGTAGAACACGCATCGTGGTGAATCCCTGCCAACCCTTGCTCTGGGCGCTCTGAGAGGAGCAATGCTTGTATTTGGAATAGTGCCCGTCAGGGATTCTCAATGCATAGGAAAAGCTCTGATTTGTCAGGCTGTCATCTCAGAGAGATGTTATGGGTGAAGCGTTATCACTCGCTCGCTCCCTGAGGGAAGTAGCGTCCTGCAGGCGTGGTGACCTGTGGTGGTGTGCATATGAACCTACTGCACGGTAGAAGGCAACTAAATCGGAACTTTGCTACTAAATTGCGAAGTAAGGTGGGCATGAAAGCTGAATACGCGTAGTTGCCTCCTCAGTTGGCCGCTAAACAACCCAAAATTTAGTGGTGGTCTGTATCAGCACTACACGGCTAAGTAGCCACTATTTGCAATATTCAATGGCGGACCTCTCTCTCGGTTCGTTCAGAAAACGCTATATCATGGGATACTAGCAACCCATCCAAAGAAATTGTAAGCCATGAACAGCATTAATTTATCAAAGCTGTATGTTGAATGCATCACTAGGTCGTTAAAGCGCGAATATTTTACAAATGGGAATGGAGGTCAACGCGGTTTTCAAGCTAAGGCGCCAAGCCTCCCGCACCAGCACTAGGGGGTGAGAAAGCGGCCTTGCGCGCTTATCAGCCACAAGCACAGATAGCCGTCCCCTACACCCCCTGCCTGACCCCCCACCAGGAAGGACGAGAGGGGAGATGAGGGGTTTCAGCCCTCCCCTTTGATTCTACGCATGCGCATTAGATGGGATATCCCAAGATAAAAATAAAATCTGTATGTGGGTCATAACTTCGTTGTGGCGACCAAGTGGCGTCTCATGCCCACCTCACGGGAACAACTCAAAGCTGTGAACAACGAAGTAGAGAAATACGACGTAGTTGCCACTTAACATAGTAGGTTCATATGCACACCACCACTGACCGCTGCCTGAGGGAAGTAGCGTCCTGCAGGCGTGCTGACCTGACCGCTCCCTGAGGGAAGTAGCGTCCTGCAGGCGTGCTGACCTGACCGCTCCCTGAGGGAAGTAGCGTCCTGCAGGCGTGCTGACCTGACCGCTCCCTGAGGGAAGTAGCGTCCTGCAGGCGTGCTGACCTGACCGCTCCCTGAGGGAAGTAGCGTCCTGCAGGCGTGCTGATCTGACCGCTCCCTGAGGGAAGTAGCGTCCTGCAGGCGTGCTGACCTGACCGCTCCCTGAGGGAAGTAGCGTCCTGCAGGCGTGCTGGCCTGACCGCTCCCTGAGGGAAGTAGCGTCCTGCAGGACCTGACCGCTGCCTGGACGGCGCTCTCTGGAGCTGTCATGCTTCTGGACTCCGCCTCCACTGCAGGCGTGCTGGCCAGTCTGACGTCACAGACGATGGGGCAACGCATTCTTCCCAACTTGAAGCTGAAGCAAAGTGCAGTGTTGTGTTTCCGACGCCACCAGGCCTGGGTCTGTCCACTGATAGTGGCGGACGTGACTGTCCGTTGCAGTCTGGACAGCTTGCAGAGACGCCTGGCCTTCTAAGGACCAGGCCAGCCCTCAAGGTAGCCCCCCAGAAAGCCCCCCAGCCAGCCCCCCAGCCAGTCCCCCAGCCAGCCCCCCAGCCAGCCCAGCCCCCCAGGCAGCCCCCCAGGCAGCCCCCCAGGCAGCCCAGCCTCCCAGGCAGCCCAGCCCCCCAGGCAGCCCCCCCCAGGCAGCCCAGCTTCCCAGGCAGCCCAGCCCCCCAGGCAGCCCAGCCCCCCAGGCAGCCCCCCCCCCCCCAGGCAGCCCAGCCCCCAAGGCAGCCCAGCCCCCCAGGCAGCGTTCCAGGCAGCCCATCCCCCCAGGCAGCCCCCCAGGCAGCCCCCCAGGCAGCCCAGCCCCCCAGGAAGCCCAGCCTCCCAGGCAGCCCAGCCCCCCAGGCAGCCCAGCCCCCCAGGCAGCCCAGCCCCCCAGGCAGCCCTCCAGGCAGCCCAGCCCCCCAGGCAGCCCAGCCCCCCAGACAGCCCAGCCCCCCAGGCAGCCCAGCCCCCCAGGCAGCCCAGCCCCCCAGGCAGCCCAGCCCCCCAGGCAGCCCAACCCCCCGGCCCCCCTGACAGCCCAGCCCCCCAGGCAGCCCCCCAGGCAGCCCCCCAGGCAGCTTGCCCAGATCGCCAGGCAACGCTCAAGCTCCCTGCTTCTCCCCATAGAGGGACCGTCACTGCCACCACTTCCTGTTTTTTGACGCTCAAGTCACCAACGCTTCCTGAGATGCCACGTTCTACCAGGTCATGGCGGGTCAAGGCATGACGGGAAGGGACGGACGTCCAATGCGAGACACAGGGTCATTTCCGGTCCTGGAGGCGGGGGAGGGGATGACAGGAACTATAGGCCTTGTGTCAGTCCATTTGCTGTGAGGACAGACACCCCACACAGAGAGGAGGTCAGAGGTCAAGGTGGCCACTCCTCAGTCGGACAAGTGGAAATCTGATGACGGCATCGATGTCACATCTGTATTTGTCCCCCGTGGATCTACGCTGCGCGGTTTTCCACAAGTCGAGTCAGAGAAGGAGAAATGTGAAAAGTCATCTTTGGCTGATATTTTTGCGGCATATTATTTCTGAACAAACCTCGGATACAGAAACCTATTCTTTGCCACTGAGATTGCACAGGAAAGTCATAACAGAGAGCAAAAGTGCACTTGCTTGCATGCGCGTGTGTACGATAGAACGCGATTCCAAACACCGAATACATTAACCAGTATCCGGTGTCCTTCTCTTCATGGCTATGACACCATTCATGTACGAACGAACAACGAACAAATGGTTTATTGTGGGGGCCTCCGGCCCATTACAAATGACAGTAATAGCACAAAGTCTGAAGCAATCTTACCACTTCCCAGGCTACTATTGGATAACGGTAACAATTGTAGCTTGTAATCCATATCATCACTCATCAGTGAGACCATGCATGTAGATACGAGGAGTGTGTCTGAACTCAGGAAGAATGAATTTCATGTTTGTGCTTCATTATAATCACACACCTGTTTTGCGTTTCATAAGGAACACATCTGTGTTTCGTTTCAAGAGACGCATGTCTGCCTTGCGTTTCACGAAACACGTCTTCCTTGCGTTTCACGAAACACGTCTGCATTGCGTTTCATGAAACACGCCTGCCTTGTGTTTCACGGAACACGCCTGCATTGCGTTTCATGGAACACGCCTGACTTGTGTTTCACGAAACACTCCTGACTTGTGTTTCACAAAACACTCCTGACTTGCGTTTCACGAAACACTCCTGACTTGCGTTTCACGGAACACGCTTGCCTTGTGTTTCACGAAACACGTCTGACTGGTGTTTCACGAAACACTCCTGACTTGCGTTTCACGAAACACTCCTGACTTGCGTTTCACGGAACACGCCTGCCTTGCGTTTCACGAAACACTCCTGACTTGTGTTTCACGAAACACGTCTGACTTGCGTTTCACGAAACACGCCTGACTTGTGTTTCACGAAACACGACTGACTTGCGTTTCACGAAACTCGTCTGCCTTGCGTTTCACGAAACACGTCTGCCTTGCGTTTCACGAAACACTCCTGCCTTGCTGTTGCAGAAGAGCCACCTGACGCCTCGCCATGAACAGCGTCCTCGCCGTCAGCTCCCTGTGTCTGCTGCTGCTGCTGGCAGTGCGGGCCTTCCCCATGGACCAGGTCAGTGCACCCCCCATCCCTGTCAGTGCCCCCTCTCTCCTGTCAGTGTCCTCCTCTCCCCCCAGGTCATTGCCCCCCTCCCTCCCCCCTCTCTCTGTCTCTGTGTCTCTGTCTCTCTCAGTGTCTCTGTCTCTCTCAGTGTCTCTGTCTCTCTCTCTGTCTCTGTCTCTCTCAGTGTCTCTGTCTCTCTCTGTGTCTCTGTCTCTCTCTGTCTCTGTCTCTCTCTGTGTCTCTGTCTCTCTCAGTGTCTCTGTCTCTCTCTCTGTCTCTCTCCGTGTCTCTGTGTCTGCCTCTCTATCTCTGTCTCTGTCTCTCTGTCTCTCTGTCTCTCTCTGTCTCTCTCTCTGTCTCTCTCAGTGTCTCTGTCTCTCTCTCTATCT
>JAWQFJ010022908.1:2500-7500 GCA_034096865.1 Theodoxus fluviatilis | reverse complement strand
AGTTTGAAGAGGAAGTACATTAGTGGTGGTCAAGGCCGATGGACGTGAGGAAGTACATTAGTGGTGGTCAAGGCCGATGGACGTGACAGCCTCGTAGGGGACGTACCTCGTGCAAGCGCCCATTCCAGTGGCGTTCCATTTACATGCACATGCGTGTGCTGCATGCGTGTGCTGCATGCGTGGCCATTGAGTGCAGAGCAGCGCCACGCCCAGTCACATGACTGATGGCCACTGGCTGTCGGAATGGGCAGCCTCTCATTTACGTCTCCATGGTCACCAGCCTGGAATGCAGTCAAGCCCCCACTGCCACGCCTGTCCCTTAGTCAACTGCATAGAAGTACGTTCCACTCCCTACAACTACACCCCTACCCCCCACCCCCACCCCCACCCCACCCCCACACCCGTGTCTCCACATTGAACTGCAACATACTGCGTCCAGCCATTCCTCGTTACCTCTGTCCCAGTACCTAAGTACTTACGGCTACGTGCAGTTATTTATTGTCATGTCTGTCTCCATATCCAAGTACTTACAGCTACGTGCAGTTATTTATTGTCATGTCTGTCTCCATATCCAAGTACTTATAGCTACGTGCAGTTATTTATTGTCATGTCTGTCTCCATATCCAAGTACTTATAGCTACGTGCAGATATTACTTGTCATGTCTGTCTCAATATCCAAGTACTTATAGCTACGTGCAGTTATTCTTGTCATGTCTGTCTCCATATCAAAGAATTTATAGCTACGTGTAGTTATTACTTGTCATGTCTGTCTCCATATCCAAATACCTATAGCTACGTGCAGATATTACTTGTCATGTCTGCCTCAGTATCGAAGTACTTATAGCTACGTGCAGTAATTCTTGTCATGTCTATCTCCATATCCAAGTACTTATAGCTACGTGCAGATATTCCTTGTCACGTCTTCCTACACTCGTAGGAAAAACTCCATCCCATCATTCTTTGTGTTGCCCATTGCCTGCCCATTGCCTGCCCAATGCCATGCACGCTCAGCAATTGCCGCGGACTGTCTGTGCGTTGCAGGTTCAACTCCATCCTGAGCGGCATGCTGGAGCAGCTGCGCGGCGTGGACCCCGTGTCGGGACTGGAGACTGCCAAGCGCCAGTTCGACCCCATCGGCTACGGCGTGTACGGCCGCTTCGGCTAGACCCGCTTGTCTCCCCTGCCACGCGGGGCGGGGCGGAAGTCCACCGCTTGCTTCCGCTTTGCCACGGCCTTGACCTCGGGGCCCGTCGTGATGCGTTTCCTGTTTCCTTCTACTCATGACTCCATTGGCCACAGTCAACCCTGTTCGGTTTCCTGTTTCCTGTTGTTATTACTCCAACAGCCATCGGACACATTTTCCCGTTATGTGCCCCTGTTGTTTTAGGACAGGTGTCGTTCTAATAGTGCTTAACCAGATTCCCTCGTCGACGACGTCACATAAGTTTACCCCGCAGCTGTTCCGTGCAACAAGTCCTGAAGTACTCAGTGCGCCACAAAGTATGACGTCATCATCTCATACCTTGCCAAAAATTCTGATTCACGTGTTCGAAACTTCATAACAAAACAATATATAATGGTTAGTAATACTGACCAGTTTCATTTTAGACAATACTAGTTTCGTGCACGGACGCTTTAGGTCATGGAGGATCTTGTGAAGACATCCCGAGGAAAAAAAATCAAAGTTGTTCAGATACATTTTCTGGTGTCATTGTACGTATGACGTGAAATAAATTTCCTGACGAGAGACTGTTACGAACTGTTCCAAATAAAACGGGTAAAACAGCGTTTTAAAATGCGAAAGTCGACAGCGCCTCTTACCACGACAGACAGCCCGAGTCCAGGTAGTTCCAGACTGACCAGTGTCCATCCTTAAACTTTGTCCAGCCACTCGCAATAAAGCAGTCTGTGATGACGGCGATTCCCCAATGTCACAGTCCCCTGACTCTGACGGCAATAAGTTTCCTTCCTTCCCTGGGCCCGATCCCTGTCCCTAGCACAAGACCACTGTCGGTGCCGCTGTCCGCACTCCAAGATGGCTTGCAGGGGGAGGGGCAGCAACTGCGGCACTGCTCTGTCCTTCATCGATGACGACACGGTGACGAGGGGGGACCAGACATGGGCGGCACACGTCACAGCTGCAGTTTCCCGGATGTTGACATGACGCACAAACGACAACGTCAGTCTCTTACATAAACACACAACACGTGAATTTTGGAAGTGCTTAGTAAAAAGCAGCAACCACCATTCAAACATACTCACTCGTGTTGTGCACGCGCGGATCACATACATTCAAAAAAGACACACAAACACACACACACACAAACACACACACACGCATTACACACACACACACACAGATACACACTTTAAACACATGCACACATTACACTCACACGCACACACATACGCACACACACACACACACACGCACACATATCACGCACACACACGCACACACACACACACACACACACACACACACACACACACACACACACACACACACACACACACACACTCAGAGCAGAAACAAACACACACACAACAGAAACAAAAACACGCATAAGAAACAAACACAAACAGCAGACATTCACGCACGCACACACACGAACACACACACACTAACGCGCACACACACAAACACACACTAACGCGCACGCGCGCACACACACACACACACACACACACACACGTACATTCACTCACGCACGCACACACACAAACACTCGCACGCACGCACGTGCGCGCACGCACGCACGAACACACACACATAGACGCGCGCGCGCACACACACACACACACACGCACACACACACACACACACACTTCATACGTGCACAGTAACATGGCACACGCCTGAGAAACTGTTTGCTAAACTCGTGAAGGGCGTTTCCATGGCAACAAAGAAATAAAACGGCCATCTTGGTCCTAGTCCTGCACTTCACAGTGACGTAATAAACTCCTTTTCCAGTATCACGTGGTCTCGTGTTATGGTGTTTGTGAGAGCGTTTTGAAATGTACACGAGTGTGTGTGTGTGTGTGTGTGTGTGTGTGTGTGTGTGTGTATATGTGTGTGTATGTGTGTATGTGTGTGTGTGTGTGTATGTGTGTGTGTGTGTGCAATTGAGAATGTTAGTCTGTGCATGAGAATGCAACAGCGCATGCGTGTGAGTGTGCGCGCGCTCATGCATTTGCAAAGGAGCAAGAGAGCAAGCGACACACACACAAACACACCGTTACAAAAGTTCAACTTGGCTCATTTCTGAATAATGGTCTAGGGGAATATGCACTCACACAGTCGAACTAGTAACACGATCTCACACAGTCGCTCTATCAAAGATGAAACACGACAGAGAGACGGTGAGGACAAAGGTCCAAATCAAAATCACTTTAATTCCACCTAGCAACAATAAACAAGGGTAATTAAATGTTAGTGAGGGTAATTGATGAGCAATAATTCAATTCAATCTTCGATATGGAAGAAATAGTTGTGGCTCGCCAACCAATCAAAAGTGTACTTAACCGAATCGTAGGTTGTCTGACATAAACACGTGGTAAGCCTAGAGCGAGGTGGCCGATTCGTGTTCATGTTGAGCTCGCTTACACAAAGGTTCCTACCTTCGGGACGACTGTAGCAGCGGCTTTAGAGATGCAGGTGAGGAAGAAAAGGGGAACAGGGGGTCAACAGGGGCACAAGCAACGAAACGTGAGGTTCATTCTGACAAAGCACAGACGAGAGAGACGCCTCGCAGCTTCGGACACAGGCGAGCACGACGACTCCGCTCGACCCTGCAGGCAGATGCTTGCACTTGTGGGGTGGAGAAACGCTTGTAATTTCGGACGCTGGCTTCAAACAGGAATCCTCAGTCTGGTAGGGTTGACGCGGACAGTACGCCCCGCAGTCTTGGACGAAAGCAGTGTGACGAGTAGGTCTTTTAAAATCTATTTAGAACTGGCTCATTATATGTCTAGGGGTGTACTTCTTGAAACCCACTCGCACACCTTCACTCTTTCATTCAAAAAATGAATGGAATGAGTCTGGAATGAAAGAATGGGACCACAGGAATCAAATTAACTGCTTTAATTTTCTTCACAAACATAAATCAGATGAAAAGCGACGAGCGCTGCAAAGCTTTACTAAGTGTGATAATACAATAGATTAATTCCCAAACCCAAATAAGAAAAATAACTCTGCCAAACCGGGGATAAAAGAGATACTTAGCTGATTCGACAAAACATCCACGAGGCGGCATACCCTAGCCAGCCTCGCATCACTCGAGCCCGTGAGCACATGGGCCCGCGAACACGCAAGCAGCATGGGGGTGGGAGGTTAGGATATCCCGTGCGCTCGGGGCACACTCACAAACACATATTCAAACCTCGACGAAACACACCTCTCGGGAGGGGAGGGTGACTTATCACCCCAGCAGACTTGCGAGACGAAAACGGTTTTCTCCGGCCGACGAGCATAACCCGGGTAAACTTCAGGTCACTGCTGTGGCTTTTCTGAGGAGTCGCTGGCTGGAGTGGGGAGAAAAGTTGAACTGTACTTGGGCTGGCTGAGCGGATGAGCTTGGGGGGAGGGAGGGGGGGGGGGGGGGAGAAGATGGCGGGTTGACACCGGGCGACAGGAATTCCTCACTCTCTCCCTGTCGGTGAAGACGCTAGGGTCAGCGTGTTCGAACTAGGCTGGAACGGGAGGCACACTGCACGTGCCGGGCAGACGATAGGCTTTCGCATTTCACTCCTCAGTCCAGCGTCGCTGACGAGGTGACACTTCTGTTTTCCCAAACTCATAATTCTGGCTGATGCCGCACTAAAAACTGGAACAGGGCGCTAATACCTACGGGGGTCTGTTCAGTGAAAATAATACTTGAGCGCCCAAATTACATTCCACGGGGATTTTATATGTTCATAGAAAATCCTAAGTCCATTCTGTCCAATCACGACACGGTGGATGATCTCCAGTCACGTTTTAACGCCATCAACCAATCAAC
>JAWQFJ010022906.1:70000-87516 GCA_034096865.1 Theodoxus fluviatilis | reverse complement strand
CTCCCTCTCATTAGTTACTTGTTGGTGTGGGCGCTTGTTGCATCGTTTGCTGTGGATCGATCTCACTATTGGTGATTACGCTCACGGCAACACCTGAATACCTAGCGCTGTACCTGTGCGTCTGCTGAGCTGTATTTTGCAGTATGCTACGCATCTGTGTGTGCCGTATAAAACAATAACAAGTACTTAGTGGTGTTGCTTTGTTTTCCACATAACGATGCCGGTTGTGCCTTTTGTCGTCTGTGTTGCTTTATTCTGCAGAGTAGGCCTACACTGCTTGGTTATGAAGAGTGATTTCCAGGAGGTGTTTGTACTTTGCGTTGACTTTGCTCGTTCGCAGATAGTCAGTGGTTAATTGATTTGTTCGAGGTGCTGTATCCATCGATAGATCTACTTGGGACTAATCGTTATCTTCCAGAGCATGTGCCCTGTGTCTGGTCAGCTTGTGCGATCTTTGACCCACTTGTCATCAACCATCCTGTCCTCCCGTCACCTCCTGTTGCTTGTGCCAAATACTCTCTACATCTATCCATTCGTCATCATCTTTGTCATCATCTCCGTCCTTGTTATTTTCGTCATCGCCGTGCCAGTATCGTCGCCACTTTCACCACTTTCAACATATCTTTGCCTGCCCACTTTGATATGTGTTCTCTCTCTCTCTCTCTCTCTCTCTCTCTCTCTCTCTGACTGCCTTTTTGTAGAGGAGGGAAGCACGGCCCCAGGGCTCCCTGCACTTCCAGGCACTGCCCCCTGCACCTATCCCCTGATACTCCGTCTGTCTCTTGCCCGTCAGTCTGGCACTCGCCCTTCTTTGTAGTAGTCCGACTGTCGTCCCTATAAGCCTTTTGGCATTAATATTCTCTCTCTCTCTCTCTCTCTCTCTCTCTCTCTCTCTCTCTCTCTCTCTCTCTCTCTTTCTCTCTCTCTCTCTCTCTCTCTCTCTCTCTGTCTCTGTCCCTGTCTCTCTCTCTCTTGTCTCTCTGTCTCTGTCCCTGTCTCTCTCTCTTGTCTATCTGTCTCTGTCTCTCTCTCTCTCTCTCTCTCTCTCTCTCTCTCTCTCTCTCTCTCTCTCTCTCTCTCTCCGTGTGTGTGTGTCTGTGTGCCTGCCCTCATCCTAATGCTTGGACGTCTTAGTTTGACCGACATAATTTCTGTTTGCCTGGCCGTGTTGCAGCCTGCTTGGTCGTCTTAGTGTCTGACTGTCGCTCTCTCTCTCTCTCTCTCTCTCTCTCTCTCTCTCTCTCTCTCTCTCTCTCTCTCTCTCTCTCTCTCTCTCTCTCTCTCTGTCTGTCTGTCTGTGCCTGGCAGTCATTCAGTCTGCAAGTCCGGCTATCTGACACTGACAAAGCGCCGTTGCAGATTTCAGGATAGAGGTGGGAGGTGAGAGTCCCTCTGCTGGTTCCCAAAGTGTCCAAGAATTACTACTGGAAGCAATGCGAGGGGAGGGGGCGAGGTGGAGGTGATTGTGAGCGGGGGAAAGAGTAAATGGGGGTAAAGGGGAGGGTGATATTAAGGAAAAGGGGAGAGTCGAAAATGGGAATAGAAGGGACGGGTAAGGGGAATAGCGAAAAAACGAGACAAGAGATGGTTTGAGAAAGAGGCAACAGAGGAGAAAAACGGGATGAGGGCATGTGAGGAGGGTATGATGTTAAGGGGGGGGGGGGAGGGGGATGCAGGAGGGATAGGGCAGGGGGTTATGAAAGGAGGGTGTGACGGAAGGGGGGGATGATGGTGTTAAGGATGGATGGACAGATCTCTTGAGGACATGGGGAGGGGGGGGATGTTGATAGTATGAAAGGAGGGGGAGGGACGGGGGAGGGAAGGAAGGAGGGCTGGATGGACAGATCTCTTGTGGACATAACCCCCAAGGAAAGAAGTGCTCCCAGACTGTCAGAATCGATGCCGGGGTCTGGTCCAAGCCCTGCTGCTTTCTTCGCCGGCTTCATTTTGTTTGCATCGATTCTCTCCTTCTATCTTCCCCCCCTTCTTTTCCCCTTTCTCCCCCGTCCCTCGCCCCCCCCCCCCCCTTTCCTTTCTCTGTGCCATCCACTTTCGCACCGCTGTACGCCTCCTTCTCCGAGACCTCCGCCCCCTCCCATCCCATTCCCTTTAGTTTAGAGTCTGCCGCTCTCTCTAAACGTCTTGCTTCTTCCTGGTCGACGGCAGAAAGAGGAAATGTGAAAGATTGTGTGTGGATGGGGGTGTAACTGCGCATGTACTAATGATTGCGTTCTGGCCTTTGTTGTGGAGTACAATATGTCGCCCCAGCTGTAGGTGTCGTTGTCGACGTGGGCACTTTAATCCGCCGCTTCCTGCTGCTCCTGCTGCTCCTCCTCCTCCTCTTCCACTTCCTTCTCCTCCCCCACCTGCTGTTTCGTCGTCCTCCTCGTCTTTTTGCTCCTCCTGTCCTAGCTCTCTCGCTACTCTTGGTGCCCCTGCAGTCCCGAGGCTGGCATCTTCTACTGCAGTGCGCAAAGAAAGGGATGAATAATACAGGAGCCCCTTGTACTCTAGCGACCGAGGTGGCCAACGTAACCAGTTTAACCGGGCACTTCGAAAAGTCTCTGAAAACTCTGGAGTTCACTAGCGCTCCGTCCTGCGTATCCCACGCGGATAGGGATGTGAGAGGGGGTGGGGTTGGGATGGGGGGGGGGGGGGGGGGGGGGAAGGAGAAGTTGAGGGTAGGGAAAGAGGCAGCGCAGGTAAATGCAGGCAGGGTGCGGATGAGGGAGTAGTATCGGGAGTAAATGATTGACCGTGCCACCTTCTGTACCCCATTATTTCTGTGGTCTAACCATCTCCCCCATGCTGCAGCCAGTGCGGGCAAGGAGGATATCCTAAGTGGAAATGTCTGCGCTTGTTTTCAGAGCAGGGGTTTCTGGAGAGGGGTTTTGTAAGAGGTGGAAAGAGGGGATGAGGACGAGAGGGAATAAGATCGAGGAGAAGGGAAGGGGGCAAATTAATCTGATCAGAGTAAATTCATTTCCAATGTTGACTTCAAGGAAAAGCAATTAACTGGAGCCCGGCGCCTGAAACCGGGAAGAGTCACAGTAGTGCGCCGATTTATGAAATTTAATGTTTATCTGCTTCCTGGTCTTTTTTAACAGCCATAAGCCCGTGGGTGACATTTGCCCTCAAGCGCCAACCCCTTGCTATCAGTGTGTAAACATGACTGTGGTCGCTGACAGTTTGCAATCGCCCCGTGCTAGGGACTCCTGCTCAATATAGAAAACGTGCATCGGTTTAACTATGCAGCCGTTGTTAAAACACTCGGTGCAAATATATCCCACGTTGTAAAAACAGTTCGTGGACTTAAGTGCAGAGGAGTTGTGCGAGTTTGCAGCTTGTGTTGCATCATTACATGTTCCTGAACGGAACATATGTCTCGGTGCAGATTGGTCAAGAGAACACAAATTCATAGCTTGTCGTCTGTATATATATAAGTACTCTCTCATTGCAAGCGTTCGCAGTACAGAAGAGTTGGAGGACACTGCAGACGGAAATTACCCTTCGCGGGGCTGAAAGAGGGAGACGGGCTAATTTTAGAACAGCCCTCGTGTCGCAGGGCGCTAGCGGTGGCGACGTCTGGCGGAAAGCGGGATTACTAGGGGGAGACAAACGTGGGAACGGGTCGCGGCCGCGGCTCGGCGCTTGGCGACGTGGCCGCCTTAAGACGGGCTGTCTGCCTGCGTGGACATGGCTGGATATGAGTTATGCTATTGGAGTGTGTGTGCAAGTGTAACCAGTCGCGCTAACCCCATCCCCCTCTTCTGGCTCCCAGCCACTGCTTCCCGTTAATGTCCTCGACATCTGTTCTCCTCGCTTCTTCATCCCACTCTACCTCTCTCTCTGTCACACTTTTTCTTCCTTCGACTACCCCTCCCTCCCCTTCCCCATGATTCCCAATCCATCCAGTCCCTCCCCCCTCCCCTTCATCTCTATTTGGTACCACCCCTCTTTTACCCCATGTCGTCATCGGAACCCCTTCTGTTGCGTTTCTCTCACACCTCGCCTATCCTTGATCTACCTTGCACTCTTTCCCCAGTCGTGTAGTGACCGTATTCCTCGCAGGTCTGCCAAGTCGGCAGGTTCAGGCAGGTGATAAGGGCAGGTGACTCACTCAGCACATCGTAGTGGTGCTGTATTGTACGTAGGCATGGCCCTCGGAGTATGTAGTGGCTTTGGTGGAAAAGGTCACTTGCGCGTGCTTGTTCTTGTCGCTGTCGTTAATTTGGTTGGTTTTGTTGGAAAATTTCATTTCCTCTTTCCTCCCTTTTCTCCTGCTCTCTGTCTTAATTTGTTTATGTTATTCCCTGCTTCCCTTTATTCCCCTTCCTTTCTGCCCTCTCCTCTTCCTTTCGCCTTACTATCATCATCAGAATCTTCATCGTCATCGTCCATCTTCCCCACCATCAGCAGATCAGAGCTTCAGACCACCTTGCAAATGGGTATACCGTTCATCAGGAGATACCTGAAGTCCAGCCTGAGCCTGACTTGGCTCCACAGGTTGCTGACCCACAGTATACTGGAGGGAGTGAACAACCGAAGATAGGAAGGCGATAAGTCATTCAGCACTGCGGACAGCTCCGATAGAGCGTGCAAGAGATGAACTGCACACACTGTCGGAGTAGCAGGGAGGGGGAGCTTGAAGGCCTCTGTGGGTCTCCGTGTCTTCTATGGGTTGCCTGATTGCACTTCTCTCCCGTGTAGAGGTCCATTGCCCTGGGGCAGCTGTCAGTCACAAGGTTATGGGTGTCAAGTCGGCTTCAGGTTGAAAGGGAATCTCTCCTCCACATGGTTTATAAAGATGTAGTTGGATGAATGCCACATGTGCGCAGCTATCATGACAAGTCCTCCGCTCTGCTAGTGTTACGTGCAGTCATGTTCATGGTGATAGTGTACATCTTGATCTCTCGCTGTTAAGCGTGCTTCATTATGTTTGACTCCATGTGGGTTGGGGGTACGAATAGACCCACCGCGTCTTTCTTCACGATTAGTGAAAGGAAGAACTAGGAAATCGAGTCAACTTCGTTTTACACTTACCAGCTCCAGCTTTTTAATAGTCAGTGGTCTTACATTGCTCACAAAGACTGATAGGTCGTATAACTGCATCATCATCATCATCATCATCATCATCATCATCATCATCATCATCATCATCATCATCATCACAACAACCGCCCAAAAAGTTTTTTAACATGTTTTCTGCTTAACCTTTGCTTCTTTATGCACGGAGATCAGGAAGCGCATGCTTATTATGTATTTGTATTGATTTAAGCATTTTATTTATCCATATTTTCTCTCAGCTACGTCCAGCGAATAGGTTTCTCATCAGCTGATCCAATGATTGGGATTGTAGGAGCCATTCCCTCACTCCTATTGGCTTTAACGTTCTGAGTTTTGGTGGACCCGATATTCGCTATCTTCTTCGTCTTCCCCTATCATCCTTGCCCATACTTCTTGTCTGAAGCTTGAAGCTTCCGACCTGTCCATTTCTCTCATTCCCCTCTTCCCGAATCCCCTATTCAACCTCTCCCCACACTCCCCACTCCTTTTTCTCTTCCTCTGTCTCTAGCCTCTTTGCCTCAACGTCTCCAACCTCTTTGCCTCAATCCACTTCTACTAATTATGTGTTCACATCGTTGACCCCTTCTTTTCATATCTTTTACCTTGTAACCCAATCACAAGAACTTTCCGCACTCTTTACCTCTCTCTCTCTCTCTCTCTCTCTCTCTCTCTCTCTCTCTCTCTCTCTCTCTCTCTCTCTCTCCTGTTTTCCCCTTCCAGTCATTCTGGCGCTTCCAGGACGTGGGACATCTATTCCGCCTGCGATGGAGGCCAGAGATAGGCGGGCTGGGCGTGCGGGCGCACGGGAGAGGGATGCTTTCTGTTCCGCGCTGTATTTGGCAGTGATACGCGAGGAAAACCTTCCTCTGGAGAGCTGCTGCAGACCCTAGATATAGTGGGTGATGCAGTGCAGGTTGGAATGTTTTGGTCGATGTTCTATTTCCACTGCCTGCCCAGTGAGGTAAGCATGGCGATCAATATAAACAAGGATTAGGAACATGCGTGTGAATGACAATGTGTAGCTTGCTGCTGCTTGGTCTGAAGTGGAAAAAACGGAGTCGTTGTTGTTGTTCGTGGTGGCTGTGAATCCTCCTCCGTCTCCTCCTCCTCCTCCTTTTTCTTCGTCGTCGCCCCCCTCCTCCTCCTCCTTCTCTTCTTTTGCTGCTGCTGCCGCTTCTTTTGTTCTGTTGTTTATCTTATTCGTTCTCGTCGTCCTTCCTCCTCCCCTTCCTCCCCCACTCCCACCCTCTTCCTCAAACCCCTCCCCCCCCCCCCCCCCCCGCCCCTTTCCTAGTTCAATACACAATAATGTAGATGTAGTGCGTTTCGGCGTAGTCACTACAGCGACAACGGAGTGCTGTGTTCCACTGCCATTACGCACAAAAAGTGGAGAGCGCGTGCCAAAGGCCGTTCTGTTTACCCCGTAGTGGCTGACTTATCTAGACAACGCTGGCCCTTGTGTGAAGTACCTGGGACGTCATCGCCAAAAGTGGGTCACAAGCGAGCTAAGAGAGGAAGCGACACCTGTTGTCTGTTCGTTGTCCGTGCGTCCCTTAATCGTCGATGCACGTCCCAACAGCTGTTGCAGTCACGTCGATGGAGGTCGTCCCACTCTTCGATCAATACTGTCATCACCCAATAACTGTTAGGTAGCAGCAACACGTGCCTGTCTGGGTCTGGTGCCTCGGCATGATCGTTTGCTTGCCACCCCCTTGTCAGTAGTTACGGCCCACATAGGCAAGTTGGAGATCGATTGTCACCTGAGTTTGACATGATCAGTGGCATCTGGTAATAATTAGGTGAGTCGAAGGGCGTGGTGTCTTTGCTTCTTGTTTCGACTTTGGTTTGACTCGGATTGGATTTCGCTTGCAAGAGACAATGCGTAGTGTCTTTCGTACGAGCTTCGAAATTGGAGTCGAATAAGGACGGGAACTGACGTCGAAATCAAGGGGACTTTTTTCTGGTCGGTGGCTGACTCACCCAATTCAGACGTTTGAAAAGATGACCTGAATTTCTATTCTTTTTTTTATTTTAAGGAAAGCCTTCCATTTATCTTGGTCCTGTTTCGTGTTCCCGTTGACGTCAAAGCATTCAAACAGCCTTTCAGCAGCGCTGACCTGCACTCGAAATGCTACAATTCATCCTAATACCTCGATTTCTTATCGCGTGCACAGATCGACTGGGTGGTGGGAAGGAGTAGGCGGAAAGAGAGGTGGGGTGGGTGGAATTTTGTAAAGAATATCTGCAGCGTCACGAGATTCAGTGTTGTCAAAGCCACCGGCAGGAGTTTCCGAGGTTTTCAGTCCCCCGTGTCACGGTCGCTTACTCAAGGGAAGCAGAACTGTAGTGGGACACGACGCATGCTGGTGTGCTGACTGGTTTGGCAAGTTCTGGCTCCATAGTCGCGCCGCCTACTGCAAGCAAAGAGGAGCAGTCGCCACGTTACCACGTGTGGTGTGTGTATATTCATGCAAATGTGCTGTGAGTCATCGTGTTTGGAGGAGCAACCCGCCAAACAGTACTTACGTTGCAAAGCCGTGATTGGGCGGTGTTTCTCACGCTTGAGTAAGTCTACGCAGGTGTGACCAGTCACCCGGAAAGGAACGGCCAATCAGATGGAAATAATATATCGGACCAGTACGGTGCGCTTTATGGGTGTAAATCTGTTTTGAAGTCGGAGCTGGAGTGGAGAACGGATTGGGAGTAGTGGATATGAAAATAGCCGTCGTTAATCGCATCGTACGATGAGAGTTTGGCACACTCACTTGTGAATTTTTGCGTATGTCACGTGCACAGCACACTCTTTGAAAACGAGTACAGGTACAGCTTCGTGTAATGCCCGAACATGTAAACATTACTCGTGTATTAGTGTGTCTGCCTTACATGTATAATTGACATTGTTACAATGTCCGAAACTCTGGCAGGAAATATTGTACTAGGTAAGAAGCAAGAAAGAGGTGGGAAGACAACATCAAAGAGTGGACAGGCTTGACCTTTGCTGACGCACAGCGAGCCACAGAGGATAGAGATTGATGGAGAAAGATTGCCCGAAAGACATCAGTGGTGCCTCAACAACCCATCTCAGGGTTAAGAGACTGAACTGAACTGAAGAAGCAAATTTTCTCTCATTCACATTCATGATCTGACCCTGTCCACACCTACCTTTTCACCCCGTCCCCAGCAGACTCTGTGGCTGCTTGGGGCCGCCCCTGGCTGATCTGCTGGAGTAGGCTCCGAAAGCCCAACACTCAGGGGGTCCATCTGATGAGGGGAACATCGAGCTGCTCTGGATGTACCCTGATACATATATATTACATTACACGTATGAACAGGTGGCAGAAATCGGCTTCACAAGCTTGGAAAAAGACTACAGAAAAGTAGTATTTGTATCCTTCAGAGATAAACGAACGAAAGCGTCTTTCGTTCAGATCGCATCACTGCAGATTCCATGCAGCACCACATGCGCGCTGCGCCCATTCCCTACTGGGCAGAGACATGCAGAAAGCGCAGGACTCTATGAGAGTCTTGGAGTAATGACCGGGATGCCTGCCTGCCTACGACCATGAGAGTGTTCGTCCACTCCAGGAGGGCCCGGGGCCAGCAGGCTTGGACAGCTAATGAAGACCTTGAGAGTGTCTTGGGACTGGGTTTACCTCTCCTAGCGGATATTTGCTGCTTTAGTAAGACGTTCATCCCCTACCCCACAAAAGGTGCTGTCATATGAAGTGGAAGTTATGGATTGTGGGATGCCGAGCCCCCACCCACCCCGAGATTGAAGGCACCGTTGTGAATGAGAGGAGTGAGAAAGATGGGGTGGGGAAGGTGTAGAGGGAGAATGGTGAAAGGGGGGTGGGGGTGGAGGTCAAGGTAGGGGTGGGGGGTAGGCGAGTGATTACCGCTTCTTTGAAGTTAGATATTGGGGAAGCCATCAGTGGTGAGAAGGGTGATCTTTCTTCTCCCTTTGGAGAGGGATGAGCTATCGGAACACTTTTCCTCGCCCTCCCTCTTCCTGCCCGCGTCCCCTCGGTAACGATTATCACTCCCCCACGGCGGCGGTCCAGTGTGCGGGGATCAATGGGGGTTCCGAGAGGGCTCCCTGCAAGAGCAGCGCCGTATGGATCTAAGCAGCAAGGACTCCCCGCCCAGGCGAAGGCTCGAGACCTGACGGAGTGTTAAGGTTTAAGCTCCATGAATTTCTGAGATTACGCTTTTTCCGTTTCTGCTGCCTGTCAAAGCGGCCGTCGTATGAAAAAGTCGTTTGTCATAGCTGTCGTGAGAGGCGCTGTAGTGTGCCTGTTGTTTATGAAAGAGTTTTAGAATAGACAGCAAGATGAAGGGGGGACGTTGAACTTTGCAGAGGGTGTCCACCGCACCGAAGTTGTATGGAAATGTTTCTAGAATCGACTGTGTTTTGTGACGGAAAGATCATTGAATATTTATAGTGTTGGTGCCTGGTGGAGCAATATCGGAGGGAAACAAACACCTATAACTATCCCATACTGATTTTCACTCTCTTGAACGACTTCATATATATCAAGTCATGATACACAAGGGAAAGTACGTGTAGTGGTAGTAGTGGTGTGGTGGTAAAGAAAAGCAGAATGATCTTGATTCCCAAACGTGATCCAGCGAAATCTCCATTGTTGTTGCTGTTCACACGCCCGACTCCAAAGCCACGGCGTTACGGAGAGATAATGCAGGGACGGCGACAGAGTGGCTGGGAGCAAGAAAGACTCGCGCGAGGAACAGATTTTCCGTCCCTGACCTTGCCCGCCTTGCTGCACCCTCATACCTTCTGTACTGGGGACAGGACGCCAATGTCACTCCGGGAACTAGACGATCGGACAAGCTGACACGAAAGGGGCGATAGGCTTGCCGGGCCCGCAGTCTGAGCAGCGCCACTGCACCTGTAGGCCAGATGCCACGCAAGAACAAGGCTTATGGATCAGTGTGCCTTGCAGACCGTTGTAGATTTGCGGGACCATTTAGGAGCAAGCCTGTCGACATTAGGATTTGCATTACTATTTTCGCTTTGGAAAAGATAGGTTTTCAATGTAAATAGAGTATAGTATCTCCAGAGAGCAAAGATTGCAGTGAATTCATTGGTATTAACATTGCTATTAAAATTAGAGGGAAATCATGTAAATGTATCATATTAAAATGCATGAATGGTGGAAGAGACAGTCGCATTTGAAGATATTTCATCCCTATAGTCCAATATTCACGTGTCATTTTTGACTCACATGCGAAGCAAAAGTGAGTCTATGTACTGAGCCGTGTCGTCCGTCCGTCCGTCCGTCCGGGCGTCCGTCCGGGCGTCCGTCCGGGCGTCCGTCCGTCCGGGCGTCCGTAAAAAACTTAAACGTTGGATTTTTCTCGGAGACTATTAAGTCTATCAACACCAAATGTGGCATGATGGTGTATGATGACAAGGCCTCAAAAAACATACATAGTGACTTGACCTTGCTTCAAGGTCAAGGTCACAGGAGCCATAAATGTGGTCTCAAAAACAGTCAATTTTCACATTTTCCCAATTTTCTCCCACGTTATTGAGAATGGCGACCTTAGCTACAAGTGGTATATAGGTCAAAGCAAGCCCTATCTTTTGATACCAGTTTGGTTGACCTTGCTTCAAGGTCAAGGTCACAGGAGCTCTTCAAAGTTGGATTGTATACATATTTTGAAGTGACCTTGACCCTGAACTATGGAAGATAACTGTTTCAAACTTAATAATTATGTGGGGCACATGTTATACTTTCATCATGAGACACATTTGTTCACATATCATCAAGGTCAAGGTCACTTTGACCCTTATGAAATGTGACCAAAATGGGGTTGTCAACCACTAAAAGTGACTATATCTCATGGTAGAAAGTGCCAATAAGCACCATTGTGCTTCCTATGTCTTGAATTAACAGCTTTGTGTTGCATGACCTTGGATGACCTTGACCTTGGGTCAAGGTCACATGTATTTTGGTAGGAAAAATGTGTAAAGCATTTCTTTGTGTATGATGTCCTTGGTAGGTTTAGTTGTTTGACCTTGACCTTGAAGGTCACCTGAAGGTCAAGGTCATATAAAGGTCAAGGTCAAGCATGTGAGTCGTATGGGCTTTGCCCTTCTTGTTCCTTATTTGGGTGGTGTTCGGGTGTGTGTTGGGGTTATTTCTCACACAAAAAATAGGTATCGATTTTCTTTGCCTGTGTGGCTGTGAGTTCTACGTCAAATATTCCTCCCCATTACGAAAGAGTCTCGTGCAATTCTCCGACACTGAATGAATAACCAACTCACTCGTGTTTGCATGCTACTCCCTAAGTGACGCCCTCCCACATGGTCCCCGGTGTTTAGAGGGTGCCAGACATCCTGAGCTGTGTCTGCTGATGGCTTAATCACTCTTTAGAGACCTCTTATAATCGACGGTATCAATCCTCAGACAATGGGACTGCTGCCCACAGCAGATGGCCCACTGTCTCTCAAGCGCGATCGGTTCAAGGAGGAGGCGAGAACGAATTGGATTCGGATTCCTCAGAGAGGGAGTATGGTCACCAGGGTCTTGATGACTGGGGTCGTCTGACCTCGGCTGAAATGGCGCGCGTTACTTCCGTTCGCCGTTGCTAGGCAATGACGTCAGTCCCCTGGCGTAAGTAGGCGGCAGAGTTGCGTCCTCTTGTCTCGTGAATGAATCCTTCTCCCCAATGATGCTGCGTGAGTGTCTGGTACTTGTAGCGAGTGACTGGGCTGGCTATAGCCGCCAGGGAAGACGGATTGGTTCTGAGTGGTCAGCCAGGAGTCATTGTCTGACCGCTGGGTCATCTCTCGGGCCATAATTGGAGGTTGTGCTTGCGTGAAGAAGGGGAATAACATTGTTAGTAAGCTGTCACTTGGACATCAAAGATGTCCCCGTGTCTGATATCAAAATGACGTTTCGTTTTATGGTTGCTTCAAAGAGATTGTGTAGACCGTTATTACATTGAACTCGGCTGCTCGGATGAAATTTGGCGGACCCGGGCTGCAAGCTAATGGGCCATTAGGTTTTGTTGGAAAGTAAAATCTGGACATTAATTCCATTTGTGTTCATTCGTTGGCAACTTTGATCTTGGTCGGACGGTTCAGTGGTAAGTAACGCGTAGACTGCTTACGGATCGATGATGGCTGAGCAGTGTTGTGGAGAGACTGGGCGTGAAGAGGGGAATGTGTTGACGGTGTTCCAAGCGCCACGTTATCTTTTCACACGACCTCTTCGAGGTCTCATGGCACCATTGACACGACCAGCTAGACATCGGGACGTCAACAAGCTCGCAAGCTAGCTGTTGACACGAGGACCCCCTGTCAGGCTCTGTTGAAAGGGCGACATTTTGACATGCTTTCAATGATGCGATGCCTTGTACCCCCTCTCATCTCCATCCTCACAATTGCATTCCCACCCCTCAACCCATCCCCACCCCCTCATCCATTGGTCTAGAAAAGGTTTAGCCTGGGTGTCTATTGTGAGGAGGCGTTTGTGACCCCGGGGCTTGGGGAGTGACACCCCCCTGAGTTCTTGTCTTCTTTTCTCTGCTGTCTTAGTCACCTGATCGTAGGTTGAGATAGATCAATCAAACTGCCTCCTCCTGGAAATCTGCTAACTTTCCTCCTTGTATGCGTCTTCTGTGCATGCTGGTTCTGCTGAACGCTGGTTGGATTGTGTCAGACGTAGGTTCCTGACGGCGAACAATCGGAGTCTTTGATT
This sequence comes from Theodoxus fluviatilis, assembly GCA_034096865.1. NCBI lineage: Eukaryota > Metazoa > Mollusca > Gastropoda > Cycloneritida > Neritidae > Theodoxus > Theodoxus fluviatilis. The sequence continues at coordinate 74,722 of JAWQFJ010022906.1, read as the reverse complement.
TTGTCTTCCTCTTCCTCTCCCATGCATCCCTGTTGCCAGCCTGCCTCTGTGTGTGTGTGTGTGTGTGTGTGTGTGTGTGTGTGTGTGTGTGTGTGTGTGTGTGTGTGTGATTATGCCAGTCCAACTGTCGGATATAATGCGTCGGTGCACTATCATTCCGTACAAAATTTCACGTATTAAGTATTTCCATATTTCCACCTGGGAAATGAAAAGAAGTGCTGCAGAAATCACAATCTTTTTTGTAAGATGTTTCGCTCCGAAATCGCGTTGAAAAATTATATCCTAAGTGTCAGGTTGTCGACGAAAAAAGCGATTTTCTTCTTAACTCTAATGCGAGTGTCAAACGACGCCGTAAATCATCTTTACCGTTCCGGCAAGGAGGATATGAGTCACATCGGAAAAATATGAAACATCGCTGGCGAGTCCGAAATGTATTTTTGTCCGACTGCCTGACGACGTTAGACGATCTGGAGCGACTGTCATCCTCGTCTTTCTAAGTGCAAGAGCATTGGTTCGTTTTTTCCCGTGCCACGTTTCATTCTTGACTGCACCCTCGCCGAGGAAGTAATTGCCAATAATAAAAAGTTACCAGGCTCACTACTCGTTCCATATGAAATTTCGTCCCGAAGCCATGACCTTCCGGTCGGTGGGTTGAGCCGAGAGGGTCCTGTGAGCGAAACAGTCGTTTGAAACGTGAATTGTTCCCCCAGCTGCTGAGGCGAAATAACTCCTTTTGCATAGAAATGAACGCCAAGTGATATGAGAGTGAGAGAGAGAGAGAGAGAGAGAGAGAGAGAGAGAGAGAGAGAGAGAGAGAGAGAGAGAGAGAGAGAGAGAGAGCTGCGTCAGAACCCACTCCAAGAGAGAGAGAAGAAATCAGCCATGTGCAGAGGTGATGGATGCTGGGGGTGACGAGAGACGCATGACTCACAAGTCGTCCTGCTCTGAGCTGCAGTAAGGCGAGAGGAAGGGGCTGCAGTCGTGAACCATCATGAGGAATAGAAGAGGGCATGGATCGGTTCGAGAGAGAGAGGACGAGGGGTGGCTAAAAGAAAGGGGTGAGGACAGGACGGGAGGAGAAATAGGGATGTATAGGGATTTGGATACGGTAGGGTGGGAGTAGGGTTGAGGATGAGGTAAGGTGGTTGTTGGGGGTGAGGATGGGGTTGGGGCGCGTGTCAGGCGGCGAGGTCGAGTGAGGTGAAAAAACGGGCCCCTGTCAATACTAGACCACCGAGGTCAATCTCTCACTTCATCGTTCATTCCTTAACGTATGGCGAAGGCCTACTTAAAGGAATGCTTTTTTTCCTTGTGTCCCTCTCATTTATTCCGAGAGGCTGGCGCCTTGGAAGAGACTTAAAAAAACAGACGAGGGAAATAGAGGCTGAGGAGAGGAGACGGAGATACTCGCTGGGTACGGAAGTGCAGTTTGGAGTGAGAGATCTGACTGTCTCCACGTGTCTCTCACTTCCTTCCGAGAAAAAAAAGAAGGGGGTGGGCGGGGGGGGGGGGGAAACAGCAAATGTGTGGGCAAGACGTGTTGGTTTGATGGCGAAAGTGGAAGGGGAGTGTGAGGCCGCAGGGGGAGTAGGGTAGAGGTTAGGGGAGTGGGGAGGGGAATTATGTAGAGAAAGGGCAAAGATGAAAGGGCCGCTATTGCCAAGTCAAAATTGGGACCTCAAGAGTCTGTGGATTGTCTTGATTGTTTCCCCTCAGGAAAAGGGCTAGAAAGGTTTGGGAGCGAGGGGGGGGGGGGAGAGAGAAACCTTGTTTGTTCTTTGTATCGCTCTAAGCTTTCTCAAAGGAATTGACTTCTGTCCTTTTCAATCTGTTCTTTCGCTTGGATGCATATATATTGTGTGTGTGTGTGTGTGTGTGTGTGTGTGTGTGTATGTGTGTGTGTGCCCCCCCCTCTCTCTCTCTCTCTCTCTCTCTCTCTCTCTCTCTCTCTCTCTCTCTCTCTCTCTCTCTCTCTCTCCCGGCCCCCCAACCTCACACCGGAACCCCGCTTTCTAGTCCACTCTTCTTTGTGCCTTCTTGCCCTCGTTGGCGGTAACTTGTCCACGGATTGATTCGGGGCTTCGTGAGTGCTCGAGGTGTCGTGTTGTCCTTTGATCAATACACATTGGCGTTCTGGCTGTGAATTGGGAGGAAATCCCCGCTGACCCATGGAGCTTTCGTGTCACCCAACTCCGCATCCGTCTTGTGAAGACGTCTTGTTGCAAACTCGATGTTGAAGCGAGCGGTCTGACCGATGGGTTCTCCATGTCATAAAAAGATGGCGGACGGAAGAGTTGTCGTCTGTACCAACCCCCACCCCCTCCTCCTCCCATCACCCTTTTTTTAAGCACTGCGTGATTCAGCCCTAGCGATATTTGCTCATTCTCTCTTCGCCTGACGGCATGACAGATTTGACTGACTGCACCCGTGATCTACGGCCAGTCATCCTTTATGATCACAGGAGAACTTCGTGCGCTAACGACAGTTGTTTCATTAGCATTATTTCAATTTTCTCCCCGCTTTGCTATCCATGGCCTTGAATGAGTAAGCCCAATCATTGACACGTTTTAATAAAGCTGGCGTCGCCTCCTTCAATTATTTCGGACAGATTTCATATTCTCCGCTGTCTCTTCTCGCGCAGTTGAACTCCAGGGGTCATTTTGGCGACACTTTTGTCTCGCACGTTTCTGGCCATTGCCATAAGCAGTGTCTCAGCTCTGTGACACTTTCGCGAGTCCGACTCTTCCCAAGAAGTCATCGCGTGGCCAGCTGCCGTGACCTTCACCTTGGATGCCGAGCCTCTGTTTGGCTTTCTTATCCTTTCACTTCACTACCGCGTACGTCCGCCCTGGATCGGACTGACCCAACGAGCCAGACAGACAAGCGTGGGTGTGTACGCGGCGACATGAAAGAGCCGACCTGTCCTTTTGCTACTCGACTCCGGGTCTGCACCGGGAGAGCTGGGATACAAACAGTCCTGGGTCTGTGTTGTGGAAACTGATAAGTGGCTAGAGTGGGGGATTCGCTCCTTCTGGAGAACCCCATAAACTTCATGGCCTCTGTGTTGCCAAGATCATGGAATTGTGATGGTGAGCTCTAGAGATGTCGGGTTTTTTTTGTTTTTTGTTTTAAGTCTTTGTCGGCGATTACGATCATAAAAAGGCTGTAAGGGTGAAGTGAACAGCGGAGTTCCTGACGAATCAAAATGTGACGTCATGAAATCACGGTTATCATTAAAACAGAGCGCCATGATTTCATGCGATGAAAATGTTAGAGTAATAGAAAGATACGACTGCATTATCATTAAGAAATTAAACTTGTAATGTTATGTTAACGTTTCATCGTTGGTTCATTCCTATACTCACGCTTCGACTGCAGTTTTCACAGGCAAATGGCCACGACGGGGGACGTAAAGCCACTAATCAGAAGAAACAGCCGCGGTTTTCTGTCAATTACGCCGTCCTTGACAGACAGGCGCATTCACAACATGCAGCCTTCCCATTATACAGGAGAGTACAATCTGCCGCCATGGCGGCCGGGCAAAGGCGCCCAAATGACTTCTCTTCTCTCCCCCGAAGGCACGCCAGAGCTTGAGACGGACGGACGTATGAGTTTTCCCTTCACAATAGCGCGACCGCAGCCTCCGTCGAAGAGCAATTAGCTTTTTCTCGTGGCCCATGCATATTTTACAGGAATAAATTCATCCGCGCGTCGAGTTATTTTCCCCGACGCAGTCCGCGCCCTCTGTAACTGTGTTATCCCTGTTTTCCCCGAGGGCATTATCGACCGAAGAGAAGACTACCAGAATGGCCCACCAGAGACGGGAATTGTCAAGCTTGTGTTTCGCAAGGACTCGCTCTACTCATTCCAGGGCTCCGATCGAGCGCCCCTGTTCAGTTAATGAAGCTCCTTTTTTCCTCTCTAGTACTTCTCGGGAAGTGCCGCCAGTGTTATCTGGAAGGATTTCGTAGTTTTGGTTCCTGCGTCGATAGATTTGAATACTTCAGCGTCTGCCCTTAGATGTGGTTGACGTAATTGTAGCTTTGTGGAAAGCTTATGACGAGTGGTTGACGTAATTGTAGCTTTGTGGAAAGCTTATGACGAGGTGTGTGTGTGTCTGTGTGTGTGTGTGTGTGTGTGTGTGTGTGTGTGTGTGTGTGTGTGTGTGTGTGTGTGTGTGTGTTTGCTTTTTACTTGCCAATTTCCGATGCTCGCGAAAATATGCGCCCGGTCGCATTCTAAATTTGCGCCACCGTTAAGTTGTTTTGTCGAGTTTTGAACAACTTTTCACCAACAACAAATCGGAAATACGGAAGCACGTTCGTCTACGTTTGCCGTGATTCTAGCCACATGTTGATCGCAGTCGCCCGCTTGCTTGCTACTTTGCTTTCGAACTTATCTATTTGACTGGACACACAAGGCCCACAGCGTGCCGTGCCCCTGTGCTGGACCCCGGGAGGTTGAAATAACATTTGAACGAGGTCTTTAAGTCACCTGTGTTCTTAGCCTCCCCCCTCTTCCCTCACTCCCCATTTCGGTCATTCCCTTTCTCCCCTCTTCCATCCCACACACACCCTTAATGAAACTCCCTCCCTCCCTGTTATAAATATTTTATCGCTAAACGGCTTCCCATAACCCATCCATGCCTCTCCTTTTTTCCAGGGAGGGAAATACGTAAGACTTTGGTAACCTTGACATGCGAGCTCTGTTATGACGTCATTG
>JAWQFJ010022906.1:2500-65000 GCA_034096865.1 Theodoxus fluviatilis | reverse complement strand
GGATGACACGCGAGATCAGTGCAATGTACTCTATAGAGATGGGGCGCGTGACTGTGCCTACAACAACTATTTTCCTGATACAGAGGGAGGAGAGCAGTAGTTTTCCCGAGGACAAAACACACTTATATTACCTCCGAGCAGCAACAACACAAAGCAAGTCACGCGAGACGGTTTAGTGGAGGGAGCTCTATTTCCAAGCTTTCTGTTGTGAAAGGTAGGTCGCGTGACAGGGGACCAGTTTTACGCTCGACTGCGCCTGTAATTGAATGGCAGAATAGAGGAAGGTAAATGTTTTTCAGACGAGTTTGTATGAAATACCTCGCTGTTTACTGCGCAGTTAAGGGAGGAATGAAATGCGTGCATGCGTGCGCGTGTTTGTATGCGTCTGGTACGCATGCCTGGCTGTTTAGAACTGTTCATGGAAGGAGGCGTTTGCCTTGCACAATGAAGATGGCTGCAGGACACACCCCTGTGTAAATTTTCCTCCGCAAACACGTTTGATAAAAGATAGTTTCATAGTGTGAAACGGGCATTTCTAACATTGGGACAAAAGATACGGCGTATTGTGTTCGTGTTTCAAACAAGTCAAAGGGGACAGTTCTCGAGTGGGGAAAAACACGTCGTCGAATGTCTGAAAGTCTTTAAAGAAAACAACCTCGAGATCCATGCGAACGAAAGACTTGGGCCAAGGCGGAGCTACCCGAACTGACGAGATTCTCTTTCCAGAACTTATCTACCTGGAGCGGTCGGAGCTAGTTCACGGGCTGTCTACCCGATGTTCCCATTTTGGATCGCGCGGAAAGCGGGTATTCACTCCACCCGCTCCCAGCTTGAGGCAGCTCTTGTGTGGGAGCTGTCTCGGGTGACTGGCCATGCATACCCGGGGTCGCTCTTTTGTCGAGGTGGAGGCTCTAGTAGAGGTGGAAAGAAGGACCTGGTTTTGCTGATTCACTACGGGACCCGCAGCCAAGCTCTTCACTATGGCTGCTTTTCTCGCTGCCTCGGGGATGGGAGTTAGCACGTTGGGACCCACGAATGAACAAGATAGGCTCCAACAAGCTTGAAATGCACCCGATGTGTCTGCCTCTTTTTGTCCAGGACAAAAGAGGCTCGAGCTTTTGTTGCGAAATCTTGGATGGAGGTTTGTAGTCCCAAATAAGTTTCAAAACGGGGAGTTCGGTTTTTTCCTCCTCACTCATCTCGTCAAAATTGTTATCTATTCAGGTGGAGGGACTGAAGCAGAATATGTTGAAAGCAGAATGTAGCAGCTCTCTAGTTTAGTGGCTAGCGTACTAGGTGCAACTTGGGAGCATTGCTCACTTGCTGAGATTTACCCTTCTTTTGAATGTCGCAGCTTCATTATGAAGTAACTTCCTTCTTGAATGACATGCAAGCACGCTTCTATTGACCAAGTTTTGAAACGCTTCAAGCCGAAAACAACGCTCATATACCCTGCGGTCTTCCACTTGGGCATCTTGGGCACGCATGCCTCGTGTACGTAGGTGCATATGAATGCACCGCCATACTTGTTAACTTTCCGCTCGATGGAACCTGGGGCCAATAATTCCCCTTTGTAAAACTCTCTTGCGTCGCGGCGGCGATTTTCACACGGCTGGTGTTGCATGGGCAAGCAAGCAGCGAGGGCGGTGGGGCTGGCGAGGGGGAGAGAGGGAGAGAGAAAGCCAGCTAATTCTCATGCGGGAGCGGGGTAAAAAATGGCCCCATTTGCAAATTAGGAAGGCGCCCTCCCCGTCCCAGCAGATTGCCGTGATTCAGGCCTCCCAGTCATCGTCTGCCGCCTCCGTGGCGGCCACGAGAGGGTGGCCTTGTGAAGGATGCTGAGAGCAACCCTGGACCCGCTTTGATCTCGCCGCGGTGGACCTCGGTTTGACGCGAGACACCGGGATCCTCTCTGGCAGCGGGCTGCCGTTTTTACTGCCAGAGTGGCGTTGCGGGTTCCCTGACGAGGTGACAACTTTTCAAAAGTCGAACAGTCACTGACAGGGTTAGATGGCCCATGTGATTACCGTGAGCGTAATGGGCTCGGCTGCTATGAAGTCGCATCCCTCGTGTTTCGGTTGACTGTCGTAATAGGTGTGAAAAGTAATTTTAGTGTGGATGTCTGGTACATCGAGGACTGCGGAGTGATCGTAAAGCGCAAGGATACACCTATAGACATCCTGATAATCCATACAGTTTATTTTAAGTACTAGCGTATTGAGTACTTTGCTACACCTAGCAGTGATCGACATGCATTGATCTTAACGAGAAAGCTGCAGAACGAAGTGATAAGAAACGAGCCATTGGCACGTAGACTCTTCAGCTTGCAAACTAGGATTCCTTGTACCTAGAAATTAGCCACATTTAAAGAACAACTCATGCCGTATTGTAAGAAATCGCGGCAACTTTTTTCTGGACACCAGCGTGGCTCACGAATAGTAAACACGAGACACGACTTGCATAGACTGGAATGCAAATGGAATTTCGTTTGGAAAGATGGCCTTGCTTTTCGTGCCATGTGAAAGGTGGACGATTGGTTGGAACTGGAAAAGCAAATGCCCGTCAATAAGAGAAATCACTTCGGGTGGAGGGGGGTGGGGGATAGAGGGAGGGGCGGGCTGCAGAGTCCTTCCTGTTCAAGGTTCATGGCTCTTGACAACCTTACTCCGAGGTGGTTCTTCTGAGCTTCCTGGTCGGCAAAGTGAAAATGGGGACGCTCTTTCTGACGTTTTTTTCCCATGGTGCATGCACTTAAATTTTGGCAAGAGTGTCAAACCCTCTGTAGTAAGGAGGTCACCCTTTGAACACTGATGACTCGTCGTTACTTGGTGTTGTTTTACTGGCCTTCAAGATGGATCTCGGGTGATAATGGAGGCAGGGGGGAAAGAAAAAGTTGCCAAATCGTGTCCGCTTCGTCGGTTCAGTTTACGAGTTTTATGCCTCTCACTCTCACTTCCCGGCCCTGTGTTGCCGCAGCTTGGATTGTTCTTCTAAATTTGATTTTCTCGGCGCTGCTGTGCTAATTCTCTCCCCTGCGCATCCTCAGTGTCCCCTGCCTTGGGCCTTTTATCCTGCTGCAAAGGGGACATGAAAACCCTTTACTGCCTTCAAGAGTCCAGAGCGCCGTCGTTTAACGCTGGCCGTAGCCGAGCGACCTTCTCGGCGAAGGGAGATGCTCATCCAAGGACAGCGGCTGTACAGGAGGGAAGAATGTCAAAGGGGCCGTTTCATGCGCCAGTTCCTAGGTTTATGGGGTTTCGGCGTTGCAGGAAAACAGATGTAGAAAAGCCCCCTATGTCGGGCAGAAGTTGGTAGGACACTCTTTCATTGTTCACGACGCGTGCCTGTTTTGATGTGCAGATTCCTTTGTCTTCTTTGATCCTTCTTCTAAAATGCTTGAGGAATGGAAAATGAATGGGGGTTTGGATATATCTTGATGAGTCTAGGGGTAGTTACGAGCTTTTTTGTGGCCGTTTCTTTTTTTAAAGGAATGTCCCTTCGTCTCTTCGACCTGCTGGCTGAACTCGGCTCTTGGCGGAGACATCTCATTAATCCCGCTGCAGCCCTTTGATCCGTCGTACTCATTCGTCTCGGTTTCGTCTTCGTTTGCTTCCTGAAGCGAAGGTGTCCTTCCCATCTCCAGGAGTCACTTAGTCGATGGCCATCGGACGTGGCAAACATATCGATGCTCCTCCACGCGATGCTGTCGTGGATTCTGTTGACCAAATTACAGGAGGCAAGGCCCCAGTCCTTCCCAATTAGTCGGGAGGAGCACTGCCGGACGGACAGACGGAGACCCCTCGGCAGACCCATTACTGGGGCAGGAATGGGAAGGCAGTCAAGTGTTGGGTTTGCGCGGAAGGCAGTCCCCAGCTTCCCAGACGAACTAGCATGGCCCGTTTGGCTCCTGCAAACAGCACCTGAGTCTTGAGCCCACTAGGGACCTCTTGTCCAAGCTTCCCGACCACTGGCTGCCCGACTCGAGGGGTGACGGGGGAGAGAGGTGAAGAGTGAAGGGAAAGAGCGGAGTGGGAGGGGGTCGGGTGAGGGGAAAGGGAGGGTTGTTGAGAGCAATGGCGTGGGAGGTAGTGGAATTAGCCTGAGAAAGCAAAGTCTCTTGGAGGCGAGAATGGAGAGATGGGAGTGGCTTCGTACCTCCGCAGACGTGACATAGCCACTGAGCATTGTTGGGAAAGACACCGTTTGGACCAGTTAAAACAAGACTTGAGTCTGTAGAGAAGATGGACAACGTTTGCTTTGCAAACTTTGATAGTAGATTGAGATGGTGACCGCCATTGTCTGTATTGCTCATTAGAAAACAGTGGCAATTTGGGTCTCGTCTGCATCGTTTTCGCTTCAGCACTTTTCTTGAAGTAAAAAGTGTTTACACATCAACCATGAGTGTTTTTCTTCTGTCTGAAATGGAGATTCTGGCTGCTGAAAATTACATCACTAACTGCAGGAAGGCGAGAATAGTATGTCGCTTTCCTGTTAAACCTTTCCTGTTTCTTGTCGAAACAGCAAAGACCACTGTGCCAGGCAAATGACATCTGTTGAATGTGTGTCATTGGAGCAACCTCACGTACTCATCCCTTGTTATCATTTTGATTTTCTCCACAACTTCCACTGAGCACTAGTCGATGTCTCTGAGCGCCTCCCCACTGAGCAACTAACTGGTTTGAACATCTCCTTCAAGAAGACTTTTTCTTTCCGGAAGCGGAAGGGAGGAGATAGGGGGTGGGGTGTCATGGAGGAGACACGGGGCGTACGAAAGGCGTGTGTAGGACCCCCTATGGAGAGTCGCCTGCAAACACGGTCACCCAGATTGGCTGTTTGCAGAGCTTGCCGTTTGGACGCCGCCGTCGATGGCCCCCTACTTGATGCGGTCATTAAGGGCTTGATCCATTGATCGCAGCCTGGCTCCCTCCCGGGCAGTCAGGGAGTCCTTTTTTTCTAGCCCTGTCCTGACCTGCCTCCCTCGACTTCTCCATCACTCAAGTCCTCGCCCCAGCGCTGTCCTGCACTTTTTCCCGCTTGTGGGAAGGCGGATCTCGCTGCTGGAAATTTCACGTTGCCTTTAAACGTATGAATCGTTCTCGAGACTCTTCCTCTGCATCTGCCTCAGTCTACACAATGAGGCTCCGTTTCTCGTGGCATGCTTTTCGCGGGGTGTGTGAGTGCTAGTGCGTGCCTGCGTGTGTGCATGTGTTTGTGTATGTGTGTGTGCGTGCGTGTGTGCGTGCGTGCGTGCGTGCGTGCATTCGAGTGAGCGTGTGTGTGCGTGTGAGCACCCGCTTGCTAGCTTGCTTGCCTGTCTCATGTCTTGTCAGCTTTTCCCATAAATCACGGATTTTACACAACTTCCATTGTGTAACTTGGAGTTGGAATTCTTTACGAGTCTATTCTAGGAAGATAATTGCATGAACACGGTCTATAAGAGCACGCACTGATTGAACTTGTTTCTTTGATATATCCTAGGGCACGTAGATCTTTTTATGATTTCGTTTTGGTCTTTTTCCCCCGTATCGATTTTCTGCAGACGTCTCCCTGCACACAATTTAGAAGGAAAAAAATCAAAAGGTCCCTTTTACGTATTCTTAATGCAGTTATGCGTTCAAGCAACCCCATATGTACTTGTTCATTCACGTTTGTGTGCTTGTATCCCTGAGTTCCCGTGTGAAAGCGCGCGCGCGCGTGTGTGTGTGTGTGTGTGAGTGTGAGTGCGTGTGCGTGTGCGTGTGTGTGTGTGTGTGTGTGTGTGAGAGAGAGAGAGAGAGAGAGAGAGAGAGAGCTTACGTGTACGCGCTCGTATGTACATGTATAGGAGCAAATGTATTTCCGTGTGTATAATGTCGCGACGATGTGCTGACACAAGAATATCTGGATATCGACGCTGCAAAGGACAAGTAGTAAACGAAAAAGTGGGTCAGTTCAGATGCCTGTCATGTCAGGTCGGGTGAGGGGATGGGGAGGTTGGGGCTGACTAGGAGTGTGTGCAAACATGACTCACGCAGCCAGGTGAGCCTCACATCCAGAAACTATACCAATGCACTGGAGAACAAAATTCAAGACCTTCTCATACATGAAGGGCTTGAAAACGAACTCGTCATTTTCCCATTAAGTTGCATGTATTTCCAGGAGTCTAATTGGTATATTCATGCGGAAAGGTCCATAACAGCTATGCATGCCTTTATATATGGAGGGATAAATGGCCACTAACATTTCATGTGCTGTTGTTACATTTGTAAGCCTTTGAGAGTTAATGATGCATCCACATGATTTAGTGACTCGTGTGAACGGCTGTGTGTCAATTAACCCCCACAGCCTGTTTCTCCTCCCCCTTCCCCAGCTGGGTTCGGGGTAAGAATTGACACACCGCGTCTCCCTACGCGATTCGTAAGAGGCGAATAACTAGGAATACCGTGACTTGATTTGCGTTTACTCTAAACTGTTCTAGTGAATTTCGTGCTTAATAGCCTTATATAGCCTACAAGGCTGATAGGCCGTACAACTACATCCATCCATCCATCCATCCATCGTCCTTCTTCTTTTCCCTCTTAAAACAAATGCACAGCTCTCTCATCCCCCTTCTCAGTCATTCTCTTCTGTCTAACCTTACGTTCCTCTACCGCAAGGAAAATAGCGAGATCGTTGACCCTGTCTCGTTCGAGGTTATAGAACGTTCACTCGCCGCGAGGGTTCTTCAGTGACAAACAGCATTGATCGTGCTGTAGCGTACGTATACTTAACTGTGCATTCCTGGGACCGACAACCCTCTAAAGCTTCAGGTGTGCTCAGGGTGGGGCTAAAAGGGGGGAGGGGCGAAGAAAATTCTAATACGTGGTGCTCGTAGAGAAGCCAGGTGCACGCTCTTGAAGGGAGAGAGCTAGCTGGGTAGAGAGCAATTTTAGAGTCCGCTCTTGTGTGTGGATTGTGAATGTTGACACTGTCAATTGTGTCGGTGCCCATGCCTTATTTACTGGAAGCGATTGTAGACATGCTAATGGTTGCTCACTCCACCAGTGAAATAAAGGAGCGTTTTTCGCCTCGAGGTCCCGCAACATAGAGACGGTAGATTCTGCTGTGGTCGGCGATGCCAAGGCGCGAAATCGGTGTGCATCTGGCTCCAAGGTCTTGGCCTGGTCTTCTAGTGAGTTGTCTTCTGTTGCAAACATCAGGAACTTAATGTAGCTCGGCAGTCAAGTGCGTGTGTGTGTGTGCGCGCGCGAGTGCGTGTGTGTTTCTGTGTGTTTTTGTTTATGTGTGTGTTTATGTGTGTGTGTTGTTTGCGCGTGCATGCATGTGCATGCATGCGTACAAAGGTTTGGCATGAGTGCAGATGTGTATGTGGGTAAGCGTGCGTGCTTACTTGCATATGTGTATGTGCACTCGCGTATGCTTGAAAATCATTGTTTACCAGCGAATGGCTATAACAGGGTAACATTTCCTCAAACACACTTCCAGGCGAGTTGAGCAACTCGTAACGTGTTGACATTTCATTCGCCTATTTAGTCTATTCCTCGTTTTCGTTTGGTAAACTGAAATCACATGGGAAAACTTGAAGATCAAGAAAGGATGTTTTGCTTTGCGCAGCTGTGCAACACTTTTCTTTTCCCGTCGTTGTGTGGGCCTCGTTTGTTGGCAAGAGAGGGACGTAGAGAGGGAAGGGAAAGGAGGGCGGGCGGCGCTGCTGTTTGGTCAAAAGCTCATCCAGTCCCCCCAAGGAGGAAGAGGGGCTGGAACGATGGAGAAGCGTGTTTATTCTGGAGTTAAATCGTCTGCAGCATCAGCTGGAGGTGTTTAGGCTATAGCGATCTGGCACGCTCTCAAAATAATTCAGACAAAAAGCGAGGTGGGGATCTCATGCCGACTGTTTGTTGCCGTCTATTCCTGCGAGGGACCTCGCCTCTTCTGAACTGCTGCAATCCCCGTCGTTGTGGGCTGCTCAGTTCTGCGTCTGTCATCCCTTCAACCCGCTAAGCTCTTTGTTTCGCCATCACCCGCTCCTTTGCAGCTCGCTTCTCAGACGTTTCAAGATGAACGGCACAGTCTGGACTTGCGGTTTTGGCGAGGGTTGCATCGACTTTGAGCTCGATTTCGTCTTTGATGTCTTTGATGTCATCCGTCTGGACTATACCGGGAAACAGTTAATCGTTCGACCCCAGTCTGTTTCCAAAATGATCCTCCCATCTTCTCCTACGCGAAATCTCGAGGTCTGCCGCGGCTCCATCGGTCAGGGACAATTCAGTCTCCATGATGCCTGATGCCGCACGAGGGAATTTCGTAGCTTGCATGTGGAGCGCACGTGTCCTAAACAGCAGGAGCTATATTTAGCGCGGGTCTGTAGATAGGCCGGAGAATCTGCGTCTGTGTTTACGTATCTGCTCACCTTGATAGGAGTTTCCTAATGACCTACAGAACCCAGCTGTTTCTTCTCCGCCATCCATTCCAGTACGGTGCAAAGCATGTCTTTTACCCTCAGAGCCAACGTGCAAACCCTCTTCTCTTCTGTAGATATATTCCCCATCCCCGTTCCCCCCTTGGATTCTACTTTTTGGTAAAACCTTTTACTCAACACCGCTTCGTTTTGAATGAGATAAAAAGTACGTTCGTACCCTGGTCTACTTCCAACTGAAAATATCGTCAAGTACGTGATTTTTCGACGTGCGGGCAAGTTGTCAGACGAGCCTCAACACACGTACGTTGGAAGAAATGTCCACATGCACAGAGCCTGTCACGTACAGGGGAGAAACGTGTTTGGAGCCGTGAGTGCTCGTACAGGCAGGTTTGAAGAAGCATTTGCATGTGCAAAGGCAACTGTGGGTATCTAGGGTTGGCAAGTCAAGTACATCACAGCGTGCACACACGTATACACACAAGATCACACTCGCGCACACGCGCAGACATGCACACACACACACACACACACGCACACACGCGCGCGCGCGCGCGCGCACGCACACGAGAGAACATGTACCCGAAGGCAAAACTTGCAGACGATGCAAACAATGTTATGATACCGTGCTTTGAGCGAAGACTTTCAAGCTGCAGTTAAGTGCTGCTTACACACATGTTTATCTTGGGACACACGCGACTATCGAGTTGACCGTCGGGAGGACATTCTTGCCCGGGACCAAGTTTCCCCATCTTCTTTTTTCCCCTGTGGGTTGGGAGTTAAGAATAGACCCACCGCGTCTAACTACGCGATTCGTAAAAGACAAATGAATAGGGACATCGTGATTTGATTTGTGCTGACTCTAAACTCTTCCAATGCTTTTCGTGCTTAATGGCCTTTATAGCCTACAAAGGCTTATAGGCCGTAAAACTTCATCCATCTATCCATCTTTTCCCTATTGGAAATCCCACATCAGGAACGGTATGTGGGCTTGCATGTGACGCTGCGCTTCCTGCCATTAAATCCCTGGTTGTCTGCATTTGAAGGCTTGCTCCTCGTAATGCCATTAGCCACGCCAGCCGCCTGTGTATCTGTTTCCATCACGCAAGCTCGCTGACCCAGTAAGTGTTTCCAGGATGACCGAACGGGGAAGATTTCTTAAAGAAATGGCTATCATTCTCCTTTCTTCACCTTCCTCCGTCCAGCACCAAGGTCAGTCCTGGGCATTGTCTGTTTAGAGCGTGCATGTCACTACTGCATTGTGGCAGAGACAACGAAAGGGCGAAAAAAGATAGAAACATTAAACTGCCTCGGCTTTTAACCTGCAAGGCTGCATGTCGTGAATTGAGCTCGTTAGTCATTAAAACAGGTGTTCCTCCCTCCAGCCATGATCTTCTCATTTCATCGATTTTTTTTCCAAATCAAAGGCTCCACTACGAGCGCCCTTGGAAGTTGGCATCGGAGAAGCCCATCACATGGAGGGCTGGTGTCTGCAGATTTGCACCGGTCGATAGATGGACTGATTAAATGGCTTCGACGAACTAGTCACCTTGCCATCCGTCATAGGAGTCAGCTGAGACCCGATACCCAGCCTCGTGGAATTCCAAGCCCCCTCTGTGTGCTTGGCGTCTGTGTGAAGGAATCACGTGCAATGCGTGCTGGTGTGGGGTCGCTCATCAGGAAGACAGTCGGGGAAGTCGAGTGCACCGCCACTGAACCGTGATGCAATTTGATTAGCAGGCACGGGTAAATCGTCACGCCTGACTACATCAAGCTGCACGTGCATGGGCCATCCTCTTACTCAGTCTCTGGCGGACTCGCAAAATGCCCCAGAGTTTGAGATGGATGGCCGTGATTTCGGCAAGGGCCTGTATCGATCGCACCGGCGAAATGAAAGTTGGCAGCTGCGAGCAAAACAGTGACGCTAACTGTGGACCCGAGGTCACCTTTGAAACGCCTTGTCCTGATGAATATGAGCGATCAAGCCAAACGATAAAATCGTGGGCTGGAACGGTGGCATCTTTTACGGCCGATTTTATTGACCTTGACTGGAGTGCTGTCGACGCTTTAAGGCTGGAGGCGAGAAATCCCCACGCGTCTGAAAATCTGCTACCCGGAGGAGGCCTTGGGGCTTGAAATGTAGCTGCGCTGTGAGATGAAGGAAGTGAAACTGGACTCGGACCGACACAGAAGCGCACTCAGTGACAATGGTGATCACATAAAGGATAACGGGGAAGTGGACACGGCGGTGCGCGTTGTGGACATGAAGGGACCCCTCTCTTTCACTGGGTGTCCCAGTCTCATTCTCTCTCTCTGTTTTGTTCAGTCTCCGTCTGCCTTTCCGTTCGTCTCTCTCTCTCTCTCTCTCTCTCTCTCTCTCTCTCTCTCTTTCTCTCTTTCTAACACTCTCTCTCTCTCTCTCTCTCTCTCTCTCACACACACACACACACAGACACAGACACAGAGTGACAGACACACACACACACACACACACACACACACTCTCTCTCTCTCTCTCTCTCTCTCTCACTCACTCACACACACACACACACACACACACACACACACACACACACACACACACACAAACCTACACACACTCTCTCTCTCTCTCTCTCTCTCTCTCACACACACACACACATTCTCTCTCTCTCTCTCTCTCTCTCTCTCTCTCTCTCTCACTCACTCACTCACTCACTCACTCACACACACACACACACACACACACACACACACACACACACACACACACACATATATATATATATATATATTCTCTCTCTCTCCCCCCCCCCCCTCTCTCTCTCTCTCTCTCTCTCTCTCTCTCTCTCTCTCATTCTTCAAGAATACTCCATGCCATGGACATATAGCAACTGCAACAGAGCTCGAGGCCTTCATTGGTCATAATAGAAGCCGCGTTGCAAAGGAAGGCAACTGATTTGTAATGGGAGGCAACTCGCTCTAATGATGTTTACGTGGCTAATGATGTTTACGTGGTGCAGTGGCGGTAATCTGTCGTGTGAAGCAGCCATTAGGAGTCCAGTAAGACGAGCTGACTTGGATGGTAATCTCCCGCTGTAACGCGGCCCTCTGGGCGTGGGTTCCTCATGCGCAGCAGCCCGACTGCTCGATAGCGTCGTGCTGTAAGTCGTGTGCGGCTGGTGGTGCAGCACGCTTTGCACGCTGTGCTGTGCATTCGCCCCGCCACTTGAACTGTGCATTTGAATAATTAATCATCTTTCCCCCTCAATATGCTGAAAGCATATTTCGTTGTTGAATAGCAGTCTGAGTTATTTTATGATTTGCTCTTGTCTTTCTTGTCTGCCAAGAGTTGCCGACAGATAACATGTTTTGGTCTTATTACTCGACAGTAAAATATATCGTAAATATTGTATTATTTAATTTTAGATAAATTGAAGATATCAGTTTCTTGACGGATTTTATGGAGTTTGTTAACATATTATCACTAGAAGGGGCGTGTCACGAGATTTTCAACTGAAGAATGATTGTAGGAGCTTGCAGTATGAGCAGACGTATAATTTGCGATCTGTGTCACTGTGTTATATCGATCTGTGCAATATAAAATCTCCTTCGCATCGGTACGCTGGATCTCATTGACACGTTGTATGTGGAGTAAGTAAGGACGAGCATGTGAACACAAACTGGGCACTCCTTTAGCCCAATCCAAAAAGCACGAGACACCGGCAGGTTCTCTTTCTCCATTCCTCGTCCGTGTCGCCATCATGCCACACGGCTTCACCTAATCCCTCCTTTGGAAAGTGTTGGGAAGCTGATTGTCCGCAGGAGTAGGCCTGGAGCTGGACATGCCTGAGAGCGTGGCGATACGTATCTCCAGATAATGGCGGAGATACACCCTTTTGTGAAGGGGTACATACGACACCCGGGCATTCAGGACGTGCCTATATCTGGTGTCCCCACAACCGACTCATTTGCATGCACCGTAGGAGGTGGCGTGGTCACTCTAGACCCGGAATGCACGAGCGTGACAGCCTGGCCCGCCCCTTTAGCATCCCCCAATCACTGTCAGGCACGGAATTAGATGAACAAAATATCTGTATGTGTGCATATGAGAGAGAGAGAGAGAGAGAGAGAGAGAGAGAGAGAGAGAGAGAGAGAGAGAGAGAGATAATTATTGGACACTGTTAAGAGGTTTTACCTAAATTATAACACTGAGGCAGTATTGCCGCATACTCTAGGAAAAGTTAAGTACAAAAGAGACTTGTGTGCGTGTTCACTCATGCACGTTGTTGCTTGAGATCTCATACTTCGGTTTTTTTCCTTGAAAAGATCGCGAGGATGATAGTTGAACAGAGACACGCCTTCATAAATGTCACATGAAAATGAATAAGGAAAACATGGGATTCACAAACTTTGACAGACACGAATCTTGAAAAGGATAATATGAGGAAGCCATATCAGTATCGGCTTGCACGTCATAGTAACCAATGAGAAGAGCTAAACCAAACTTTAAAAAAAGGAGGAGATGGAAGATTAAGTGGTCTTGGACGAGAACGAGCACGAGTTAAGATCGGGTTGAGATGCTGCAGAAAATAGAACACACCGATCGGTTTGAAAAACGGCGACAGGGGACGGGGTAGGGGGTGAGAGTGATGTTGGATAGGTTGGAGTGCAAGAATGAGGACACTGGAAAATACTTGCAGTGAGATTGGAACGCTCGAGTGAATTTACGTGACAAAATGCTTTATCTTTGTGCAGTGCAGGTAGAATTTCTCCACCCCTAGCCCCATACTTAACTGGATCCTCTCTTTACCTGTGGGTTCTGGAATTCTACAACCTCTAATCTCGCTGCCCGCACTTCGGGGGTCTCCAGTTAGCGATAGGCTTGTGTGTTCTTGCGAAGATGGATGACAAGATTCTCTTGTGAGTGCTGGTATACGACCGCCGATAGATAAATCTTTCTGTCTCAAGTCCCAGAATACCTACCCCTACCCTCGTATGCTATATGTTTCCACTCCCATCTTTACTAAACATTCACCCCACCCACTCAACCCCACCCCCACCCCGCTCTGGTTACCTGAAATGTCTCTTTCCTACCTGATGTTATGGCTTATCCGTGGTCTCCATGTCTCCCCTTGCTGCCCTTCATTCTTAGGCAGGTGTGTGTGCGCGTGCGTGTGTGTGTGTGTGTGCGCGCGTGTGTGTGTGTTTGTGTGTGTGCGCGCGCGCGCGTGTGTGTGTGTGTGTGTGCGCGCGTGTGCGTCTGTGTGTGCCTGTCTTCCAATGAGTATACATCCCAGCAGGTGTGCCTGTCTACCTACACATGTACATGTATGTAAATTTATATGTGCTTGGGAGTCTCTCTTGAAAGTCTCTGTCTCTCTTCCTCCTCTTCTTCTTTGCGCAACTCCACACGAGCCCCTTAGTACGCAGCACCTTTGCCCCAACTACACCATCCCACCTCCACTCCCACAAGCGTGCTAAATCTTATCCGGGTAGAGGGATAGGAACAAGGGCCTCTGGGGTCGCTTGTAGGAATTCGCCATGTCCTCCATAGCTCTGCGGCTATGACTTTTGTAGCGATAAGTGCTTTGGCGAGGATCGTCTTGAATGGAAAGGATGGGTCCTTTTAGACTAGAGGGTGGACCTTTTTTACGGGGCCCCGCTGTTCGAGTTACTCGCCGGGGCCCGGCTAATTGCGAACCCCGTCAGATTTGGTAATGTGATGTCACGTCTGGCGGTGGGCAGTCCTATGCTTGTGCGAGTACGTGCACAGAAAATCGAGCACGAAGGCCAGGTACACCGGTGTTTCGTTTTATCGAGTCGTGAGGGTGTGATATGGGCTTGTAGTAAGTAGTAGTACAAGTAGAAGGCAGCACGATGATAATTGAATGCTCATACATCAAGAAACCTATGCGGATGAAGCTTCATATCTGCACAGGAAAATGGTTGATACCGGAATTAATGAAGGCGTGTGGCTTCGGTTGGACATCATGAATATTTTTCAAAGATATTTCGTGATATTTTGAAAAGTTTAGAGAACACAACATATTAGATTGAGAATAGTAGAATAGTAGATATCATGGACTAACTGCATTGAAAACATGGACAATGATTATTCAACTACATCTTACAACGGACTATTGTCGACAAATAAAGAGAATCACAATGCCACTGTTATCACCTTCGTACCGCTATATGGTTCTGTACAGGATTGTGTGGGATGAAACACCAGATAATGCTGTGCTCTCGTTAGGATAATTGGGCGGGTGATGTTCTTAATGATAATGACGCGCGATTTCATTCGTGGAGGACAGGAAATGAGGGAGGTAATCGCTGATAATAAAAATGTGATACGGTGAATAGGGTGTAGCCAAGTGTGTACAGTGAAGGTCATATGAGTGTCACATGCGCTATCGCCGCATTACAAGGGTTAAGGAATTTTTCAGACGTATAAATTATATGCATGTATCATTGTATGTGCGACGTCAACTGTTTTACAACCATTACTTTTTTATTATGACAGTAACCTTGTCATGAATTTGGAGATTTGAAGTCCAATTCGAAGGAATTCATCTTGAATTTTATCATTGCTTTTTCGAAAATTTTCTTCGTGATGATTTGAATGTGCACTTAATTTTATTATTTACGATATCACACACTCCTACACAATGCCAGTCTGATTTACAAAGTGAAAAACTCAAGTTCTTTGAGGTATATTCGTAATTTGTCTCATTGAGAAATATTGTGGGGGTTTTCCCCCGAAATTGAGGCGAGTGTCAGAACTCTATAACGAACAGCCTCAGTTGTTGCGTGCTCGCTCAAGGCTAGAACATTTGTGGGGGCGGAGTTTCCATCGACACCGCTTGGGTCGTGCCTGTGAGGCTTGGGTTGGTTGGCGGAGTGTCACTACGGGCCGCCTGCTGCTCGCACACCGGTCGGTCGGTGACACGCTTGGAACAGTCGGTCGCCCAACCTGTGTTCAAAATGGATATTTTACCGTGGTTCCTGGCTCTTTTACCTCTCGTAGCACCCGTCACCTTCTCAGGTCAGTCGAAATGAGTCACTGTTCTTTGTGTTTTCGAGCGCATCCCCTCTGAATGAGGGGAGAAAGAGGAGGTTTTGTGAGCATTGTGGTGCTGTGAGCGGTGTAGCAGTATCACAGCACTGCTTTCTGCTTTCCCCCCTCCCTCTCTCTCCGTCTCAGCCTGTGTGTACAGGGCTGTACAGCCCCTGTCGTGGCGTGGGCCCACTTCGACTTCAGAACACCTGAACGTTATGAATCGCCGTCTGTGATAAACACGAAATCGCGGCTTTTCCAGAGTTTTGCATCGCGTAATGATTATTGTGGATTTGACGATGTACTCGCAATTAATGTTGATACTTTCCTTCAGTGCGGTCCGTTTGCTTTTCAGTCCTAATCGACGACGCCGAGAAGAGAGTTTGTGGGAAACTTGACGGGCATGCGGCATTTGTAGTTTTTTATTCACCCGGTGCTTTAAACTTAACGGCTATCACGTGTCGAAAATGCGTGGCAAATCGTAGTGAACTGTGAGGCGGGGAAGGATGTGTATTGAGCTCTCTGTACGAAGAGTCCTGTATAGCTTTCACCGTTTTGGTGTGTGTTTTTTTACCGCCTTAGTCGGTCGAATGGGATGGGTAGGCCATATTTGTATAGCCCATTTTCATGTAAAGACTTGTGAAATGGATACACAAAAGATTTTGACTCCCATACATTTACTCATATATGTAGATTGTGTAAATTGCTCTTTTTCATATTTGACGGCTGCTACTGACACTACATAGCTGTGAATCACTGTGTATTTTTGTGTGCCGTTTTCCGTGTTTCGAAGCTTGGCTTTGTGTGGTGTTGGCTTGTTCTGCATAGAGACATCGTGACTGATGTCACACATAGTCACGACCTCGTGTGTTCAAAACCTATATATATTTAAGTATGATAGAAGGAAGACAGACCCATCTGGTAGGTTTGAACTGAGCTCACCTGTCGTCCTGTCAGTGGTGGATGACGTACCGCCATCCATCAGCCTCTACGAGATTCACCTGTCACATCTGCATTATACATGGTTTTGCCCAACTTCGGACAGATTTTAATTTGCTTGAGGGTTATATTACCCCCTTGTGTGTGTATGTGTAGCAGTGGTACCTTCAAGCTTGGCATAAAGCCAAGAAACGAAGAACTTCTTGGCAAGAAGTCCTTCAGCTTTGTGTGACAGAATAGGAACCAGAATAAATTTTGTGGATTACGCTGTGGAGTCTCAATTGAATAAGACTGTCTTACATCAACACCTGGGTGGTTAACATTTATAGGCTAAGGTTTTTTGCGTCTTGGTGACAATCAAACGCTGCTATGTAACTTATGTACTTGCAAAGTAAAATGTGCACCTGTTCTTCTATTGTATCTTACCAAGCTGTCACTGTCTTGTCTTTCAGATAATGACAGGTCCATTCAGTGGTTCCAGCCGGACCAGCCAGAAATCAACAACTTTCACCTCCTGCTGGTGGAAGGGAGAACTGCCCTCGTTGGAGCAAAGTAAGCACTTTTTACAGGACGTTCATTGGTGAAAATTGGCATCTGTCAGACCCAGTGCTTGAGAGAGAGAGAGAGAGAGAGAGAGAGAGAGAGAGAGAGAGAGAGAGAGAGAGAGAGAGAGAGAGAGAGAGATTGGGGGAGGGGAGGAGAGCAGGCGTGCACTCACGCGAACACACATACTCACACATTCGCTCGCTCACTCGTTCGCACTCTCTCGTTCGCTCACTCACTCTTTCGCACCCTTGCTCGCTCTCACTCACTCACTTGCTCGCTCTCACTCACTCACTCTCACTCACTCACTCACTCACTCACTCACTCACTCACTCTCTCACTCACGCACACTCACTCTCCCACTCAATCACCTCACTAACTCTCACTCACTCACCTCTCACTCATTCACTCTCACTCATTTAATCACCTCACTCACTCGTACACACACACACACACACTTACTTTTCTAGCTGCAATTTGCTGAATCGAATTGTTCTACATAAGGATGGTGTGCTCTTTGCAGGAACACCGTGTTCAATGTGAGCCTAAACGACATGACAGTACTTGGGGTAAGTGTCGTACTTCATATTCATCACCAGCTCTAAAGCAGAGTATGTAAACTTTGTGTCATTATGAAATAATATCCTATCACTCTGACTTCCTCATAACTTCCCAAGCCCTAGTCCCAATTTTGTAATGCTTGGATATTACATCATGCCCATGATTGGTACCCCTCATCTTCTGCGTGTGAAACAGTTTCATTTCACTTTGCAGAGTATAGTATGGGAACCTCCTCACTACAACATCGGACAGTGCCGGAAAAGGTTCAAAACCGAGGTAAGAGATATGCAAATTGTTGGCCTATACATTGTCTGGTTGAATGTCGCTTACTGCGTGTCTCTTTCTCTCACCGTCTCTCTGTCTGTCTGTCTGTCTGTCTGTCTGTCTGTCTGTCTGTCTGTCTGTCTGTCTGTCTGTCTGTCTGTCCTTCTCTCTCTCTCTCTCTCTCTCTCTCTCTCTCTCATATAATTATATATATATATATATATATATATATATATATATATTATATGACCGGCGCGAGATGTCATAATCATACACGCGCATCTCACCACGAGCAATTTGTAACTGCCATCTGCCAGACCCCTGTGTAGCCTTTTCCTGAGCCTAGCAATCAACCTAGTTCCCTAGTGAGGAGCCTATTAGCCCCCACCATCAGCCATGTATGCAGCGGAGTAACTACCGACGAAGGATAGGACAATATCTTTTCACGTGCAGTCGACTGAAAAATCGACCCATCTATCTGCACGCATGGGCGGAGTGGTGGACGACGGGGCGATTCTTTGTGAGCGGCCACGGTTCGTTGCACTTCGCGGTTGGAAGGATATTGTGCAAAGCCTCGCTTGACCGAGCCCTGCCTGGTTGTGAAATATGCAAAAGAAAAGAGGGACACCGAGGTATGGCAGGTGAAAAGGAGGAGGAGGCTGGAGGGGGTGCGAGGACAGCGGCAGTGGGAAGGAAGGTAATGCTGAGGCAAGAAGTTGTGATGGATCTGTTTTATTCATGGTGTTGGACTGCTTTATAAGAGGAAGTCATGGATAGCAACTAAAAGGATGGTGGGAGTGTGTGTGTTCACATATCCGAGAGCCAGTGTGTGTGTGTGTGTGTGTGTGTGTGTGTGTGTGTGTGTGTGTGTGTGTGTGTGTGTGTGTGTGTGCGTGTGTGTGTGAGAGAGAGAGAGAGGGAGGGAGATTGGTGACGTGCGAAGAGTAGGTAACATGGAATAATTATTGCAAGGACCCTCTCTCTCTCTCTCTCTCTCTCTCTCTCTCTCTCTCTCTCTCTCTCTCTCTCTCTCTCTCTCTCTCTCTCTCTCTCTCTGCCTCTCTATGAAACAAAATACATATGATCGCGCACACGCACACACACACACGCACACACACACACACACACACACATACACACGCACACACACACACACACACACACACACCAGTACCCATTTCTTGGGACTGTAGAGAGTAAGGTGTGTGCTGTAGCCTGGGCCTCCAATCCCTCACCACAGCCAGATTACTCCCGAGACCTGGAGGTTCCTCGACCAGCTGAACTTGCTTTCGTCCCACTGGTATTGCCTTGGGTCGTTCTGCCTGGCGCAGCTCAGGCCTATCAATGACATGGCCCCGACTCTGGACGCGTGGCACTGACGATAGCACCGCCCCCTTATGGTCAGTAGAGGGAGGAGGGATGGAAGATGGTGAAGTAGGAAGTGAGAGAGGGAGGGGAGGGAGGGTGGGGAAGGGAAAGGAGGGAGAGTGAGAGAATGTGTGAAGGAATGAAGTTTATTCAATAGGCTGACTGCCCATTTGAAAGGGGTTGTCAGAGAGAGAGAGAGAGATATGAGTCAGCTGTCGATGAGATACCCGTGTCATCTCGCAGACAGGCTCTTGCCTCCTTCAACCGCAGTCTGCTAGTCTGGGTTTCCCCTGCCAGTTGCTGCAGACGTCAATTGAAGACTGGCATCCTTTCTCATGAAAACTGGCATCCTTTATCACGTCGCCGCTTTCGTAATCGCTGCTTCGTCAGTAAGGGAAGGAGAGAGGTGGGGATAGTGAGGGAGGTATGATAGCTGAAACTCTGTGAGGTGCATAGGAGAGAGAGAGAGAGAGAGAGAGAGAGAGAGAGAGAGAGAGAGAGAGAGAGAGAGAGAGAGAGAGAGAATGGAAGGAATACAGAGGGAAAGGGATGGCACACACACACAGAAGCAAAGGTATCTGAGAGGGAGATTGCCAGCAGCTTCGGCAGGCTGTGCGAGATCAGACGTTTCCGGGTTGACCTTTGCTCCTCTGGAGCCGAAGGGATGAAAAAACAACCGTCTGCTTGCTTGGCCGGGGCTTTCCTCGGCCTTCTGGTTTCTTTACACGGACTCCAACAATAGCATCAAAGCGTCAAAGTTTTCCTCTCGTCCCCCTTGAGCCGACTCCCAGGCCAGTTACGTTGAGCGTCTCCTCTTCCTTGCTTTTCCTCATCGACTCGCTTTTCTTGACGTACGGAAAACGCGTGCCGCTCGCAGTGGTCGTTTTTGGCGATTTCTATCAAGGTGCAAGTGTGGGTAAATGCGAGTCCGTGTGCATACCGGTGTCTGGGGCATTGGCTTTCATCATTTCCTGGTGGGATCTCAGTGCAGTGGCTGCTTGAGGATTTGAGTTTGAAGTTCAGTGGAAATGCTGTTGAAATGGTTTTCTTCCTTTTCTTTTCTTTCTTTTCTTTTCTTTTTAAACGAGCGTTGATATGTCATTCAATGGACGGGGCACGTTTTCAGGCAAATGACAGATGGCCTCCGTTGATGGTTGCAAGTTACGTATGAATGAAATCCACACCAAAAAAACCACACGTTTTGTACACAGTAGAGCACTTGTGATTTCCGCCACTGTATATTCCAAAGCATCCTAGTTATACATGCGATGGTACTATTATTCCTTATTATAATGTTGTCAGTATGAGGGAGAGGGGAGGGGAGAGAGAGGGAGAGAGGCTCCACACTTTTAGGAGCGGGGTGGTTTTTTGGCAGGTTTTCTTCGTGACACATCTTGGTCGTCTGAGCCCATATGATTGTAATCGCTTTACTCAATGTGTCTGTTCGCTGAGAGCTCTCGTTCGCGGCCGCCTCCACGTCTAATGCGGATTTCTCAGCAGCCAGTCACTGGTCTGCTCCTGTTGGGAGCATGGAGTTTGGAAGCGTTGGCGTCAGGCTGCTTGGCCTCCAGCCATTGCACTCTTCAACACCTGGCCCGTGACTCTTCCCTCTGCCCTTTCGCAACTCCTGTGAGCAAGCGTGGAGTGATAGGAACCCAGTCATTAATGAGTGGCAGAAAGACGGTTTTAAGGGGTAGAGACCAGTCAGTGCTTAGTGGCATGGAGAAAAAATGGAGCTGTTGGAAGCCAGTCTGTGTAGTGGTGGAGTTGAGTGATGGACAGTCAGTCCGGTGTGAGAGACAGTGTTGGTTGTTGGGTATGTAACCAAGTTTTAATGGTTGGCGGCGTTGAGCAGTAGGAAAGAAGTCAGTGGAGACGTTTGAGTGGTAGGGTGACAGTCAGACTCATGCCCAATGTCGTTGTCGTCATGTACACATGTACGTGCACGCGTCATTATTAATGAAGTTACCTTGTGTGTGTGTGTGTGTGTGTGTGTGTGTGTGTGTGTGTGTGTGTGTGTGTGTGTGTGTGTGTGTGTGAGAGAGAGAGAGAGAGAGAGAGAGAGAGAGAGAGAGAGAGAGAGAGAGAGAGAGAGAGAGAGAGAGAGGGGGGGGGGGGGGGGACCAACCAAGTTCACTTGTTGGACCGTCATAATATGCTTCATCGGCCATTGCTATGCCGACTGCCTCCTTCCTCCTTTTAAAGGTATAGCACAAGTACATGGACACTTGACGAACATGTTTAGCTGCATTTGTGGACATAATGAATGGACATCATCTTCACTTGCTGTATCAGTCAACATATGTATTTTTGTCGCAAGTCTTGATGAACTGGACATTCGAGCAATAAATGTTCTCGCTTTCATCCGACTAGTAACATGCATGACACATAAGTGAATTGCAATAGAGATCACTAACATATGGATCTAAATCTGTCGGTAAATGGGTCACTAAAACCAACGCGCGCACACACACACACACACACAAACACACACACACACACACACAAACACACACACACACACACACACAAACACACACACACACACACACACACATACAGAGAGAGAGAGAGAGAGAGAGAGAGAGAATTTTGTTGCAATAGCTTTGATCAACAGCAAATTGTTTGCACTTGTTGGGCTCTTACCCAGCCACAACGAAAACTGTACGATATGTCGGTGTCATTGTCTTGATATGCAACTCGTGCCAGTACCTCATTACGTTCTTTTGTGTGTGTGTGTGTGTGTGTGTGTGTGTGTGTGTATGTGTGTGTGTGTGTGTATACGTGAGTGTTCATTAATTATATGTGAATTACCCTACTATTCGGAGAATAACTGTTCTGTATTCTCTCGTGCTACGTCGCATTACAGATTGGTGGGAAGCATATCTCAGGTCAGACTCGTAGTCGTGATAAATACCCACCTGCGATTACGCCGTGCAGCTTGGAGTGTGTGTGAGGAATGGTAGAGCAAGTATCTCGTGACGTACTGGAGGGGAATGTTTGTGATCCCTTCCTACGACGTTATTGCTGTCAATGTGCATTGATGTGGAGAAACTAGACATATTGGCCTAGATAAAGGAACAAATAACTATGGAGTACCCAGTGCAGGTTCGTCAGGGAAATGTGATTGCGTAAGAAGCGTTACACGTTAAGGAATCGTTGATTACACAAATGATTACCAATTACTTCTGTAACAGATGTGAAGGGATCATCATTCATGAACAGACTTCAGACAATTTCATGTACATTTATCAGCTTCCAAAATAATCATATTCTCCTACAGTATCTGATATTTGTAAATGGAGGTGTTTAAACGGTGGTGACAGGGGGGATCCGGGAGAGAGAACTGGTTTGAGGTCAAGGCAGTGTTAATGAACTGAGAAGTCTCCATGCCATGTATGCTTATGAATGCAGGGACGAGTATTGAAATTGTCAATCCTTGTTTCTCACCTGACTGTTGACTCGATTGATTAGCTCTACAGTGACTACGTGTGTTAACACCTGTCGCCATCAGAGAGTGAAGGTCAGCTATGATTAGAACACTCCCATGTCTATATGGACTGAGATATTCCTGGTGTCGGCGCTCTTGAAATAGCCTCCCATTGAGCTCAGCTGTCTGGAGGCAGTCCCGCCCTGCCCACAGTGATTCTAACTTCCACGTCGCCTTGCGATAGTGAAGACCTGTGCTGAGTGGGATGCCGAGATAATTATGTATGCAAGATTATTTCTCGCTTTCACCCCACGAGTCTTCCTTGAACAAGGTATCAAAATGGCTAGATGATTATATGGAAATCAATACATTTTGTCTTTCGCTTTTTTCTCGTTTTTTTTTCTGATCGTGAAATACATGATTCATGTAAATAATTGAGGAAGAGACTGCGAGAAAGCTAATGTAGCGAAGTTATGAGAAAGGCCGTTTTACTGGAAGTCCACAGCAAGACGCATCTTCTCAGAGCTGTTTTGGTGCAGCATTCCGACACTCCCCATTGTGTGTCGCGTTGTCTACGCAGATTCGTGACGGCTGCGCAGCTGTCCACATCCGTGTGTGTGGGGGAATGGGGTGAAGCACCATTCATGTGCAGTAAGCACGTATTTCACTCCCCTCGCAACTTCCCTGCGTGAACTCATGGAAAGTGATGTTCAGCCCTGCCGCACCCCTTCTGCCTTAGTGGACTTGTATCACGCAACAAAGTAACATCAACCGATCACTGGTTGAGCACAATAGTGTTTGCTTTCATGGCCAGGGATGAGCTGAATGCAGATTGGCAGAACTCGAAGCGAGGACAGACTGACTGGATGCTACAGAGTCAACCAACCGTTTAGATCTATCGATGGTGTGGGACTCACTGTTTCCGTTGATTTAATGGCCTCGGAAACCCACCGCTTTCCCCACAGTTGTCGTAGCTGTCCCTCGGGGTATGGCGAAATCGGGGCGACCTTCAGGTAGATTTGGCATGAGGGGAGGGGGGAAAGGAGGAGAGAGAAAAAATGCCAGAGGGTTGTGAAGGGCTTGAGGAGGTGGGGTGGGGTGGGGGGACTGGCTGGTTTGTTGATGGCCTGTTGTGACACTCCCCAGGCTGTGGCCTGAATTTTTTCCCCGACCCTTGTAAACAGGATGTGTGGGTCAATTTGGTCAGAGAACTGCATTATTCTCCCCATCTCCCGCTTTGCCTCTCTTTCCCCCCCACCGTCAGATCGACTTGCCCATCATGTGGCCTCGTCATGCCAACCACTTGACCGCAAATGCTCCCCCCCCTCCCCCCTCCCCCCTCCCCCTCCCTCCCCCCCCCCCCAACACACACACCCTCTGTCTGTGTCTACATTTCTGTCCATTGGATCTGTCTGCTGCTGCTTCTCTTCTCTCTATGTACGCACATACACACATTATATTATCTGTATATATATTTTCGCTGTGTGTCTGTGTGTGTGTGTGTCTGTGTGTGTGTGTGATACTCATACGTTTCCACAGTTTTATTCCGATCGAATTGAAACTTGGTATGGGGTTAGATGTGGACCCGGGTCAGGTCAACGTGGGATAAAAAAAATGGTGTTGCCATGGTAACCGGAAGTGGGCACAAACAAGATGGCCGCCGAAACCTCAAAGTGCTCCGATTTGACCGAAATTTGGTGAGTGGGTTGGTAAAGTAAGGTGATGAAGATCTGTGAACAAATTTTTCGGTTACCATGGTTACGTCACGAGAAAAACAAAATGGCGGCAGAGAAAACAATGGACGACTGTGTCGAAGGCGGCGAAGCCGCCTGAGACACAGGAGTTCCCATCCACTTAAAACTTGGAATGGGGTTAGATGTGAGCCAGGGTCAGATCATGGTGGGGTTAAAAAAATGGCGTTGCCATGGTAACCGGAAGTGGGCACAAACAAGATGGCCGCCGAAAACTCAAAGTGCTCCGATTTGACCGAAATTTGGTGTGTGGGTAGGTAAAGTCAAATGATGAAGATCTGTGAACAAATTTTTCGGTTACCATGGTTACGTCACGAGAAAAACAAAATGGCGTCTGAAGAATTTGGCTTTGTATGTGGCTTTGACACTTTGCGCATTGCCTGGCCGCGAAGCGGCTAGTATATATATATTCCCTCACACACGCACGCACAGTCACGAAGCTTTACTCTGTTCCATTTTTGTATACACCGTTCTCATCTTCTCGCTTACTACTGTTGGCATGCACTCAGATTCTCTATCGCAAGTTCTGTCTCTCCTCCTCCTCTCACATCACTTCCACCACCACCACCACCTCCTCTTCGCCTCTTCTGTGGTTGGATACTGACATATCCCCCCCCCCCTCTTTACCTGCCAGACCGTCTCCGCCTTCCCTTTCCACTGCCAGGCGCCCATTACAGACGGGGCAAGGGGTTTAATGGGCACCTGCCAGGAGGACACAGCTACTGTGGCGAGAATAAATGAATACTAGACGTGACCCCCAATCCTCCCTCCTCTTCCTCCGCACCTTTCCCTGTCCTTTTTTCCCTCAATCTCCTCTTTGTTTCCGTCTTTGGGTCAGAGAAACCTTGTTCGCTTGGATGAATGAGAAGATTGAAAGGATTTCAAAACAGTTTTTGTTCGCCCGTTCCTTCCTGGAGTCGAGAGAACGAAGCAGCTGGAAGCTGTGATGGAACTTTACTCTGTGGAGTGGACACGTGTAGGGGAGACTTAGGAGGGACTGTGGAATGTAATGGAACGCTATGGCTCGTGTCGTGATGATGAATGTGCGAGAAAATGTGATAATTGGTACAATCTAGAAAATAGAATGGGAAAGGGCATGAAATCGCAGCAAAATTGAAGAAAACACGTAATGGTGAGAGATATTATGCTGTGAGTGAGGACTTGAGTGAAAGCATGACAGAAAAAGGGATCGACGCTAAAGAAAACGAGAGCTGCCTTAGCATCCGAAGAATTTTGTGCTGTACTTCAGTGCCTCTTTTTCTTAAATGCAGCATCGCTGGTACAGGAACGGTGCATTTAAGGTTAACCTGAGCCAAGGTATGAGCAGCCTAAGGCATTGCTTGGCATTGAAGGGATAAGTTTCAAAGCCACCTGTACTCTCGTACCTCTATGCCTCTAGCATGGAGGCGCCTTTAAAAGTGCGGGCATCTTATCTAAGCCATTGTCTTGGCCTTAAACTGTTTCCAGTCTTGACTATCTCGTCTGACCAGGTCGCCAGCTTTGCCCCACTATTCAGTCCCCACAGCAGTTGTCTGTTGCGATGCACGTCCGCAGCCCATGTCAACTAACGTGTCGACCTCAACACCTAAAGGTCACCGATGTGAAAGGAACTACTTACACTGAACTTTAGTAGGAGTGAGAATATCATCCGTGGTAAGCTGCTGTGTTAAATGAAGGTTAAGGATTCGACGGAATGTGAAATGATCCTGATACGACGCTGTATTTGTAGATTCAGTTTTGGCAAGGTGTCAGAGAGACAGCAAGTAATACGTGTCAATACTCAATACAAGTTGTGAGTGAAGTGTTTGGTGCTAAATTTGTAACGTTATCACAGCCTCTCTCTCTGTCTCTCTGTCTCTCTCTCTGTCTCTCTCTTTCTTTCTCTCTTTCTCTCTCTCTCTCTGTCTCTCTCTTTCTGTCTCTCTGTCTCCCTCTGTCTCTTTCTCTCTGCCCGTGTCTCTCTCTCTCTCTCTGTCTCTCTCTCTCTCTGTCTCTCTTTCTGTGTGTGTGTCTCTCTCTCTCTCCTCTCTCCCTCTCTCTCTCTCTCTCTCTCTCTCTCTCTCTCTCTCGTACTTCCTCGACGTCTTATCGAGTCTGTATCCATTCCTCCTGTCTGAAGACCTTTTTCCACGTGGCACTCTCATGAGAGCGGAGGGGAAATGCCAGAGAAGTAACGAGCGGAGAAAGGCGAGAGCACGCGCCACTTTTTTCCTGCCTGCCTGGGAGAAAATGGCCCATTGTCTTTTCGCACGTGATGCCGTATCCCCGCCCTCCTTGGATAAAAAAATTGGGGCTGCCGCGGATCATTGGTGCGGAGCGCTAACTCGCCCAGATCTTGAGGGCTCGCTCAAGTTCTGCTGTGCACTAGTTCCCCCGATTGGAATAGTCTCGTGCTAATGTGAGAAGTGAACTGGGGGAGATTTTTGTGTTTGGAGCTTGAAAGCTCCAACTGGTTTGTTTTGAATGAGTGTGAAGGGCTTGGATGACTCGTGCCTTTGCCAAAATGCATTGGAACTTTTCTTCTTGCAATGATAGAATGTTCATGATCATCTGATGATTAAACTCCGTGCTGCTTTTAAGGAAATGCTTGTTGGAGATGTTGACCTCGCATCATAGAACTTGGAGGAGGGAGAGTGGGGGCGTGGGGAGGGGAAACCCATTCTAGTAAACTAGAGATTTCGCCTACCGGCAACAGAATGGGGGAAACCAAGACTCCCTACTAAGAATATGTGTGACGTACTAACACGGACTGCAGTAATGATGATGACGTCGGCGTTTTATCACCCTTTGTGCTGCTGGGCTGCAGCCCAAGGGAAGACACGCACAACAAAGGGACTCGATGCATCCCTCTTCACAGACCCGCGCTGCTCATCTGCCCGCCGCTGGAGCTAGGCCCCTTCCTCGTCCTCTCCGCAGCACGGCCCTCGGGCTCATGCCATTAGGAGATCGAAATTTTGAGTATTTTGCGAGTCCGACTGGGCCTTTTGAGTTTGTATCTGGAATGGAGCGTCGCCTCTTGAAGAGGCTCTCCTTCTGACCGGGAGAGGGAGAGAGACAAATTGATTTCCGGGAGTAAAAACTTTGAAGCCGGTTGTTTTTTGCCAGTGGGAGCGAGGTCAATTGCTTCGTTGGATCAAAATGAAATGCCTGCTCGCTGTTTAGTCGGCTTGGAGTGAGCGGTGATTGGCAGGTATATCCTCTCGGTAAACTTCAGCCGCCCGAGTTGTTTCCGTTTGAGAAAGTGAAATGAAGAGGTATCGGGAAAAGTGAGAAGAAAAAGATATGGAATGTTTTAACCCTTACAGGCTGCCGTTTTTACGTCTTGAGTATGCAGTTCTGAGAGAGAGAGAGAGAGAGAGAGAGAGAGAGAGAGAGAGAGAGAGAGAGAGAGAGTGTGAGAGAGAGGCAGAGGCTCTAACACTTCTATTACTCGTAATGGATCCATGAATAGGCGGAAAGAAGTTAATGGACTCTGTGGGAGGAAAAAGGATTATGTGCTGGTTGCAATGGAAGTAAAGGTCGCCGACTGAGATACAGTGGGACGTCGGACTAAGTGAGAACAGGAAAACTGATTCCTGCGTGGGAGGTAGATGTCTGCGAGTCTGCGACAGGAGGCATGGCAACCCTGATGGCACTTCCCCAGAGCAGGAACGAGGAAGTGCGAGTGTTTGCTGTTTGCAGAATGCGAGACAGAGACGCGCGCCAAAAGGCTGGCGGAAGATGGCATCAAAATGGCGAATACAGAAGTCTAATGATGGAGGAAACGTGATGGTGGAGGAGATGCGTGGTTGGTGCATACAAAGTAATTAGATTACATAAGATGAGTTGATTGTCCACTATGCAAATGAAGAAGACAGGACAGGGATGGTCGAATGGTGGACTTATATATGTAGTTTATACTTGCTTACTGGTGCGGACACATACGCGCACGAGACCCCCAATGCGAGAAGAGGGAAAATGGTGTTGAGTGGGAGAGGGTCAGCAGCTGTCGGTTTCAAGGCCGTGTCAGGTGGCTGGAGGGGGGCTGAGGACAATGGGCGAGGGCTCGGGTTACACCTGGACGGCTGGATGGTCACGTCCCGGGCTGTCTCGCGCCTGGTCAGGCACGTTTTCCGCCCATCCACCCACCCCGGACCCTGAGGCAGGGGGCTGTACCTGCCGTCATTATCGTTATCTTCCCCTGACTCCTCTCCAGTCTTCAGAGCCCTTGACAGCACCATCTAGCGGTGGCTGTCCAAGCTGAATGGCCTTCAAGTGGTCTACCTGGTCAATGAACTACCTTTGTGGCTTTGTGTGTGCATGTGTGTTGGCGTGTGTGTGTCGTCAGTGTGTGTGTGTGTTGTTAGTGTGCTAGGAGATTTCATGCGTTACTTGATTTGTTTCAACGTCCCCACTTAAGTTCTGTGGATCCCAGATACCTTCTAAGCTTCAGAAGAAGAGCGCGATGGACTAGCGGCAGTGAACAGTAGGACCTGAAGACGCCGCCCAATGGCTGCATTTCGCACCAGCGCTGCTAGGACGACACAGAACGGGTACTTTGGCATGCGGTCCTGTGTATTCTTGCCAAGCTAAGCGCCACCTGGTGGCAAAGCAAATGCGATACTCCTCGCCTGGCGCTCAGTGGTCGTTGACCTGTCACTCGCAACACCTGTGCTTTACTACTGGTCCGTTCCTGCGCTTTGAAGCCTAAAGTCGTTTGGCATTTGAATACATACATGAGTATGTAATGCCTGGGAGAGGGGGAGGGAGAGAACGTGTGGATGCGCGCCCGCTTACGTGCATGATTGTGTTTGTGCGAGTGCTATTGTTTTATAGTGTTCCTGCATACACACGTCCATACGAGGTTATGCGTTCTATTGATTAAATGGATTTTTGAGAGTCGTTGTCAGTTCATACTGTTTGACTGCAAAGCTACAACACTTTCATACATTGTTAGTGTCGTTTTGATGGTTGCATGAGGCACAAGTTTTTCCTGGCTGTCCATTATCACTGGTTTGGAGGACTGACTGGAGATATCGCTTGTGAGGGGTTGTCTTAATGACGCCATGTGGAAGTCCCACCAGATGGGGTAAATGCATCGGCTTTACCAGCATTGACGACCGCTCCCCGAGCTGCCGTTCCCTTGCAATGTTATGCAGCGCTAATGGTCTAAGCATTTGTCTTGACATGCTAATGGTGCAAGTGTCTATTTCCACCACCCATTCGCTTTGCAACCATCCTCTCTCTCTCTCTCTCCCTCCCTCCTCCCCCCCCCCCCCCCCCCCCCCCCCCTCTCCCTCTGTTGTAGTGTTGCCACTTTCCTCTCATCTAGTCTCTCCCGGGGGCTAGCTGAGCCGGGGTCAGAGATGCTTGAGCAGTCAGCTGCTGAGGCGAGAGCGGGCTGCTGGTGAAGAAGCGCCGTTTTCCCCCAGGGCCTGCTGTGCCAGCGCGTCGGGAAGGGCGAGCTGAAAAGGACTGAAAAAAGCGCACTACCTCCACGCCCCACAGAGTCTTTGGCCCGTGGAGTCGGGCAGCATTCCTCCGTCGCTCCCTTCCCCCTTGGGGAAAATGCCGGTTCACGCCATAGCAGACACGAGAAAAGACCTTTTCTTATTTCCCCAAGCCCTCTCGTCTTTTTTTGACTCACATGCGAAGCAAAAGTGAGTCTATGTACTGAGCCGTGTCGTCCGTCCGTCCGGGCGTCCGGGCGTCCGTCCGGGCGTCCGTCCGGGCGTCCGTCCGGGCGTCCGTAAAAAACTTAAACGTTGGATTTTTCTCGGAGACTATTAAGTCTATCAACACCAAATGTGGCATGATGGTGTATGATGACAAGGCCTCAAAAAAAATACATAGTGACTTGACCTTGCTTCAAGGTCAAGGTCACAGGAGCCATAAATGTGGTCTCAAAAAGTCATTTTTCACATTTTCCCAATTTTCTCCCACGTTATTGAGAATGGCGACCTTAGCTACAAGTGGTATATAGGTCAATGCAAGCCCTATCTTTTGATACCAGTTTGGTTGACCTTGCTTCAAGGTCAAGGTCACAGGAGCTCTTCAAAGTTGGATTGTATACATATTTTGAAGTGACCTTGACCCTGAACTATGGAAGATAACTGTTTCAAACTTAATAATTATGTGGGGCACATGTTATACTTTCATCATGAGACACATTTGGTCACATATCATCAAGGTCAAGGTCACTTTGACCCTTATGAAATGTGACCAAAATGGGGTAGTGAACCACTAAAAGTGACTATATCTCATGGTAGAAAGTGCCAATAAGCACCATTGTGCTTCCTGTGTCTTGAATTAACAGCTTTGTGTTGCATGACCTTGGATGACCTTGACCTTGGGTCAAGGTCACATGTATTTTGGTAGGGAAAATGTGTAAAGCATTTCTTTGTGTATGATGTCATTGGTAGGTTTAGTTGTTTGACCTTGACCTTGAAGGTCACCTGAAGGTCAAGGTCATATAAAGGTCAAGGTCAAGCATGTGAGTCGTATGGGCTTTGCCCTTCTTGTTTCTTTGTATGCGAAGTAACGTGGGTGTGTAGAGGGTCTAAATAAACTGAAGAGCATTTAGCCAAGGGTAGTAATGCTGCCGTATAGTGTCGTGCTTTGGATAGGGAGTTTTTGTGTCCATATCTTTCTTTCTGCTGAAAGTTCCCCCTGTGGGTTGGGGGTCAGAATAGACCCACCGCGTCTCCCTACGCGATACGTAAGAGGCGAATAAATTGGGACATCGTGACTTGATTTGCGCTTACTCTAAACTGTTCTAGTGATGATCATGCTTAATGGCCTTACATAGCCTTCTAAGGCTGACAGGCCGTAAAACTCTATCCATCCATCCATTCTGCTGCAAGCAAAGAGCCACGAGAACAATGTTTTCAAGGACACATGAGCATTTCAGAGGAACATTTGCACGTGTACGCCCGCGCGCGCACACGCACACATACAACCTGATGCGTCCAGCGCAGTATGATTTCACTGTAATGTCTGCAATCGGATAAAGGAAGGTTGTGAGGAGTGGTAGGTTGGCTGTCCTGACTAAGCATTACAGAGCTGCATGGCCGTGCGACGCGTTAATCACATGCAGGTGTTACACTTGCATCGACTTCCACGTGTGCCTGGTTTCCTGTAGGCTGTTTCGCAAGGCAGTGCTTGCCTCATCTTGCGTCTCAGTGTGGGTTTCTTGCCGTGCAGAAAGCAAACTAATTGTCCGTGAGAGGAGCAGTGGTTTTGGGAATGACCCCCTGCTGGCACCAGTGTGTTTCTCGCTTGCCGCTGCTCTGCCAGTGCTGAACTCAGTGCTAGAGTGGATGATGAGTTTTATCAGGTGATAAATGTTGGCGATAAATTGCTTCATCTGGCTGGTTAAACGTCTCGCCCAGATAGCCACGTGGCTCCAGGGCTGGGCAAGGAGGCCCGAGCCGCTTTCTGTAGATAGCAGACTGCAGAGAGCATCCCATCACCTGGAGCATCTCAGCACATCTCCAGCCAGGAAAGGAAGAGAGGTTTGCACCAATGCAGATGGATGCATATGGGCCAAATCTACCTCAAGGTCATTTGGAGCGAGTACTTGGTGGTCACAGCAATGGTGCCTGTGATGTATGGCGCGGAAGTGATGGTAACTCCAAGAGCCAATATTTAGTGCAGAGCGCATGCACACAGGAGACAGGATAAGTAGAGTGTTTGATATACTGGAACCGAATATACATACAGTTACACTGAAAATATTGATTTGTTTGTCTTTTTGATGTGTGTTGCCCCCATCCATCTAATGTTCCCCGTTTCCTTGTTTCAGGATGAGTGTCAAAACTACATCAAGGTCATTGTGAGGATGGAGACCAACAAGCTTCTCGTGTGTGGAACGCACGCCTTCCAGCCCCAATGCCGGACCTACGACCAGGAGGTAAGGATGATTTGAGTTGTTTAAAGATCATGTCACAGGTTTGGGAAATGTTAAAGTGCAGTACGTTCATGAGGTGTTCAAGGACGACGGATATTGACAGTTGTATTTATGTCTTGTGGTGTTGTCATCGTTTCAGGAAAATTTCAAGTCTGTGACGTCCATATAATTGGAGGGGTAATGTTGAAATGTTCCAAAAGGTTCTGGTCAACTTCAAACTGGAAAAAAGGATGTGAAATGCACAGTTTTACTTTAAACTTGTTACTCTCTTCGTCTTGGCATCTTGCCATGGGCACTCAAAGTTTTTATGTTCATAATCTAATGTCAGTCGCACAAATCTTTGAAGTGCAAAAATCTTTGACTCTCGAGACAGATTTCTTGGCGTTGTGAAAATATTTCATCAGCGCAAAAGCCCCTATTAATTTTGTTGGCTCCGAATATTTTCGTGGCCATCGGGCTTTGGTAAACGGCTTTGCATTGCCAGAGCACATGCACATCATGAAAATGTGCTCTCCGGTGAATTCGGGAATCGACACCTCCTAAAAATGAATGTTCTGTTTGCCCCTCAGGACGTGATAGCATTATGCACTTGCGTTGTTTAAATGTGCCCAAGCACATTGGGAATGACTGTAGATTTCTTTCCCTGATGCTTTGTCTAAAATCCCTCAACGGAGTAACCTACTTCTGTCCTTGGTCGAGAAAGAACAGATTCAAGATTGTTACGTGAACAAGTCTCTACTTTGTGCTTCAAGGCCATCAACACCGCACCACACGCTCTTACAGAAATTCTTAGTCTACACGCCCTCCAGATCTCTACGCTCAGCTCCTGACTCTAGAATGCTTAAGGTCCCCCGCCGTATCAAGAAAACTCAAGGACAGCGTGCCTTCTCCTATATTGGACTTGTAACCTGGAATAGTCGCCCTCTCTCAGTCCGTCATTCTGACACTCTGCCCCAGTTCAAAAGTGCTCTAAAGACCCACCTCTTCCGATCCGCCTTTCCCGCTGAGCTGCTTCGCCTTACTTGACCTGGCCTGCAAGTGCTGTGTATTTTTTATGTATAGTTTGTTTTATTGGATCTTAGTTTTTGTTTTGTTTTTGTTTATCTGTGTGTGAGTTTTTGTAGGAATGTGGTGTTGAGCGGTTGTATGAGTGTTGATTCTTTGGATTGTAAACGCCATGGGCTTGCCTGTCAAGGGAAGGCATGTGCGTATGAATAAACTATATTATTATTATTATTTCTTTTAAAGTGGCTATATAGATATTTACAAATCCTAGTAAAACTACGTCTGCTATCAATGGCTCTACGACGTGCGCGGTGTTTTGAACCGTAGTACCTGGCCACACCGCAGTGTTATGAAGGCAGCAGTTCCTGGAAGTGGGAAACACCGGCTCACCTGACAGTCCGTCTTTTTCCCTGGTTCCGGCCTTTCCCTTGCTTGCTTGGCCGGGGCGGCGGGGCAGCGCAGGTGTCAGCAAACATAACGTTTGGCACAGGTCCCCTTTCATGTCCTGGATGTGTTCCCTGCATGCCAAGTGGGAAGTTATGGAGGGGCAAACACGGACTGTACACGGGACCAAGGCTTTGGGGAAAAGCTGTTGCCGAGGATAGGGAAAGGGAGGGCGGGAAAAGGAGGGAGGAAATCAACAGGGGGAAGGAAGGCATGATGGAAAGCAAACAGAAAGCAGAAGAGTTGGCCGCCAGAACGGAGGAAGAGGAACTGGGATGGGAGAGATAGGGGGGGGGGCCTAGGGAGGTAGCGGGCGGGGTGTCTGCTTGAGAGAAGCTGGGGCGAAGCAGGAAGAGCCTTTGACGGGCGTGACGAGAGAGGAGGTCCCGCAGAGTCAAACATGATTGTGTGTGTAAACCGCATGACTACAGATGAAGAAAGGGAGGGGAGCCCGCTCCCCCCCCCCCCCCCCCCTCCCCGAGTTACTTTGAGTGAACAGAAACAGCGCCAACATAAATTTTCACTAGAACTATTGAACGCTTTGTTTTAAAGCGTAGGGGTGAGGAGTTAGAGGTAAATTTGTATTTCTGGCGCACATCAAACTTTCAAGTTGTCAAATTAACAAGCAAAGCAAAATGCACGGTGATCATTGAGGAGGAAAACGGACAGCGAAAAAGGAAAGCGCAATAGCAGATAACTAACATAATCGAAATCAGACGGGTGTTTTGCTCGCGCGCGGGTACACACTCGCCTACACGAACTCGGAGATACAGGTAGTAGTAACTAGGCAGGCAGGGGGACACATACGGTCATGCGGACAAGGAGAGCTCACTGAAATAAAGGAAGGAAGAGGCGATACATGTGCAGAAAACCTACAGGTAGACGGGAAATAATGTACAATGCAATTTCTCACTGTCCATCAAGGAAAAGCTGGAAGGGGTACGGAAAGGTTATGTGTAGAAGTTAGAGTAGGGAAAAGTGGTGATGCCTTTGGGATAAGTCCGTCTCATCCATCACTGGTGACCTTTGTCGCCGAGGTTAGACACCTCGTACATTTTCCTCTGCTCACCTGTGTCTTGAGGTCAGCCTGCCCCTCTAGTCCATCTCCAGGACAGTTGTGAATAGTAAAGGACGCTGTTATTGACAACGATTGCTACAAGGATGACGACGACAATGATGATGATTAGGTGGATAAATTGCTGCACATATTTTCCTCTTTCCTTCACAGAATTCTGGCCAGTACACATTTGACGGAACGTCTCAGAGCAAAGGCATTGCCAAGAGCCCACCTGACTTCAGAGATGACAACACGGCCATCTATTCCAGTAAGTTGTGTTTGTGTTGGTTTTTTTGTATGGATTTGTTCTGTCCATGTCTGCATGTGGCCTGCGTAGAGAAATAGAAACTGACCGACGAGCATTGGATCACTACGTCGTGCCGCTGTCCTCTCTCTCTCTCTCTCTCTCTCTCTCTCTCTCTCTCTCTTTCTCTCTCTCTCTCTCTCTCTCTGTGTGTCTCTCTCGTGTGTGTGTGTGTGTGTGTGTGTGTGTGTGTGTGTGTGTGTGTGTGTCTCCCTCCCTCCTCACACAAATCAGGTATCTCTTGCTTAGAGCGGGAATCTTCTAAGAGGTGGGTGGTGGCAACCTTGGAGTTCCTGCTCACTAATCTCGGCTGGGTCTCACTTCAGCCAC
Organism: Theodoxus fluviatilis; assembly: GCA_034096865.1. Classification (NCBI taxonomy): domain Eukaryota; kingdom Metazoa; phylum Mollusca; class Gastropoda; order Cycloneritida; family Neritidae; genus Theodoxus; species Theodoxus fluviatilis. The sequence continues at coordinate 29,682 of JAWQFJ010022906.1, read as the reverse complement.
ACAGCCGTGACCCTTGTGGTCCACCCCGAATATCTTCCCTGTAGCCACTCTATCGTATAGGGGTGGGAACAGGGCAGAGACCGGTGACTTGCGAAGCAGCCTGACTTGTAAATAAGGCCGGGCAAATAATGCCTCTGCGGGGTGCGTGTAAGTCTGAATGTATATCATTTAGCCCCGGCAGACGCGGGGCCAGGGAGGTTAATAGTCCTGCCAGAGCCCGCTGGGGTAGCACCGGGGTGGTGTCATAAAACATCACCTTATTATCGTCCCTGTTCCTTAATGCCCAAGCCTGACCAAGCCCTGTCCCTGGGGAAAACGGGGAGATGGGAGAGAAAGTTTGTGTCTGCCTATTACGGGCCTCGGGCGCCATTGCTTTCTGTCTTGGAGATGTCTCCCTGGAGCCTTCCCCGAGATGGTGTTTATTGTGGAAGGCATCCCAGCCTCTGAAGCGAGTTTTTGACGCTGATAGGATGCTGATGATGTTGCTGCCCCATTAGGTCGGTGATGATAGCACCAGTGTTCTTTTGCGAGCGAGTCTATAGATGTTGGCGTAAAGGTCTCTGGCCTTTAGGCGTAAAGGGTAGTAGAGGAACTTCGGTAATGCTGTCTCGTTCTTTACGTTCTCTACTCTTTTCCACACCGCCGCCGCACCCCCCCCCCCCCCCCTCCCCCCTCCCTCTCTCATCACTTGCAATAAGTAGTTGCTTTTTGCGTATGGAGATGCACTTTGTCAGATTTGGTTGAAAAGTGCCATCATGATAGTATTTTTGAAGACGGTGTCTGGGATCCATACTCATGATTATTGCCATGGCAACTGGAGTTATTTGATTACAACACTGTTGACGGGCTCTCATCCTCGCCTTCCATTACCTCACTTTATTGATTCTCTGCATTTATTGACATAAAACGAACATGAAATGCATGCTTCGCGATGCTGCTCGAAGAGGTGGCGGGTAGGTGAAAGGATTTCCATTACCCCATCTCTATTCAGGAAAGCACGTTATCCCACTGAGGTAATCGCTTTACATGTAGGACCACGCAACGGACTTGCTCAGTGGAAATTGCGTTGCTCTCTCGGTGACATTCTCCAACGCTGGACTGTTGCGATGCATTCGTTTCGAGTCCCGTCTAACCCGTTTACCCTCGAGATGGGGACTCGTGAGTAAGCGGGGTGTGAGATAATTGGAACAAATTCTTCCGACGTGCACTTATGTCGACCACAGTCGGGGAAAAATAACGCTTGCAATTCGATTTTTAAGCTCCGGCAGTTCTTTTCATTAAGGGACTACCGATGAAGATGCAAGGACGATTGGGGCGAGGAGATGCTAGTCACACTCGCTGTGGTGGAGGGAACTGTACAGACTCGAATGGCTACATTATGTCCCAGCCAGTCTCCCTCATTCTCTCTCTCTCTCTCTCTCTCTCTCTCTCTCTCTCTCTCTCTCTCTCTCTCTCTCTCTCTCTCTCTCTCTCACACTCTCACTCACACACACTCACTCTCTCACACACACACACACACTCACTCTCTCACACACACACTCACTCTCTCACACACACTCACTCTCTCACACACTCAATCTCTCTCACACACACACTCTCACACACACACACTCTCACACACTCTCACTCACTCTCACACACACACACACACACACACACACAATCACTCTCTCATACACTCTCTCTCTCTCTCTCTCTCTCTCTCTCTCTCTCTCTCTCTCTCTCTCTCTCTCTCTCTCACACACACACACACACACACACACACACACACTCACACTCACTCACTCACTCACACACACTCACCGCGACTTTTGGCACGATTCTGAAGAAGCGAATAACTAGGGAATCGTGGCGACTTGGTCTTACTCTCAGCAACTCGAATGAATGACTTTCGTGATCAGTGGCCTTAAACACCCTACAGAGGCTGACCGTGTGTGTGTGTGTGTGTGTGTGTGTGTGTGTGTGTGTAGGACCATTAATGGCCAGGTTGGGTGGCGGGAGAGGGACTATCTATCAGGCGCCTGCAGGCGGCACAATCCAATTGTCCCCACCTTGGACAGCCAACCCTATTCGGCTTTCTCGTCCTCCTCCATCTACCATTTCCATCACCATCCCCCACCCCACCCCCTCTTTCTTACCCCTTGCACTAACCCAGACGTTCAAGGCCTGGAGTCCATGCTTTTGCATAGGAAGAGAAATTAGTCATGACCGTGTGTGTGGAGTATATGTTGGATTCCAGCTCCACTGTCTTAGACTGATAGTTTGTAGGTTTACATGTTTTTGCAACCATGATGCGATGTAGTTAGTACTTCCTTGGCTTTTCCACTTGGCGCTACACAGACCTTCGGCTGCGGCAACCAGTACGTACAGTGCTAGTAAAACCCGTGAGCTTTGAGGAGTCATCTCTTGATGGTCTCTAAACGGAAAACCATTTGTCTCGGAGCTGGCTTGTGCAGGCTTTGAAGCAGTTCCAAGGTGAGGAAATGGTCACGCTCTGCGGCAGACAGACAGCCTTTAGCTCCTCCATCAAAGCCTCGCTTCTGGCTGTTGGCCCCCTGCAGGAGAGGTCCATGTTCTCTGCTCATCTTCTGTGTAGTACCAGCTGCAGCCTCCGCCCCCTGCTGTGGCACAAAGCGACCCACAGGTTCTACCTCGACTCCCTGCACGTACGTTGTGGCGAGAGCAGCGCTAGAAGGCAATTCTCTTGGCAAGAGAGGAACAGCGGGTGGAGAGAGTAATAGCAGCAGCAGGAAGGAGCGCCACTCGCTCGCTAGCTGGAGAACAGCGGGCAGGAAGAGCAGCTGTCGGTTTTGAAGTAATCGGAAAAGAAAAGCGCAGCAGTCACGGAAGTCTCCACTCGCCGGGGCTTGACGACTAAGATGCCGGGTGCCGGCAGTAAATTCCTGGCAGTCTGCAAGAGTCTGCGAGTGGGGCACTAAGCGAGACAGGGAGGAGGGAGGGAAGCGGATCTGGGCAGGCACGTGTTGTCGATTTGCCTTGGGCTGCCTGGTGAGAAGCCTGATGGCCACAGCGCTGAAGGACGAACAGGCAGACAGACAGACGTCTCCCACGCCTTGCCACCAGTTGGAGTGAAACAATCATTCTGTCTGCAGAGGTGCGAGGTGAAACGCTGCGTCCCACTGTCGCATGCGAAGAGTGCCGAGGTTTTACTTACTGGGAAAGATAACGAGGACAGTGCATCAGCCTTATGAGGTGTTTCTGCTGAGCGAGTTCAATTGGTACCCCAGATTTTTGGACATTGAAGTAGATGTGTGGAGGAGAATGAGAAAGATATTTCTCTCTCTCTCCCTCCCTTTCCTCCCCCGTCTTCTTTCGGTTGCATTTCATCCAAAGTACAATGATTCAACCTGATCTTTATGCGGTTTTGAAGAGGTTTGGGTTATGAACGTAAGTGGAAGCACTTGGAATGGATCCATTCCCTAAACCTTACCTGTCTGTACCAACATCATTCCAGCAAATCAACTCGGGTAGCTTCAGCCCGGAAATGCCGCAAGCCAGTCACAAGTTTGCCAAACTGTTTGCTCACAGTGAGAAGGAAAATAGGCTGCTTGAAGGGGATGGAGGTAATAAACTTACAGCTGTCTTGGCTTTGTAAGATAATCTTGTGCAATTTTCACAACGCGGGTTATAAGCCAGGTATGTTGTGAAGGTTGAAGTGTGTATTGTTACTTTGTGTGTGAGGGTGTATGTCTGCCAGCCACTCTCTCTCTCTCTCTCTCTCTCTCTCTCTCTCTCTCTCTCTCTCTCTCTCTCTCTCTCTCTCTCTCTCTCTCTCTCTCTCTCTCGTCTGTATGTTGTGTTGTGGTAACTCGAGGAAGAGACAGACAAACCTGTCGGACAAGACGGACCTGTCTCGAGTCCTGGTTTCATGGAGTGCGATTGCTGTCACCCCTGTCGTCCTCCAGTCAGCAACCCACCTGGCTGGATGATAAATCTCGCACAGACGCTGCCGTGAATAACAAACGGGGGGAGGGAGAGAGGGGGAGGGAGAGAGAGGGGGAGGGAGAGAGAGAGGAAAAGAGGAAGAGAGAGAGAGAGAGAGAGAGAGAGAGAGAGAGAGAGAGAGAGAGAGAGAGAGAGAGAGAGAGAGAGAGAGAGAGAGAGAGAGAGGATGGATGTGAAGAGTTCGGGGAGGGGAAAGGAACTAGGAAGGGGTGAGCGGGGATGTAAGCACTTGCTGAGGAAGTTATTTATGGATGGAATGGGTGACACGAGATGAATGTAAAAGCACCACAGTTTCAAGTGTCATCCCCTACGGCTACTGTCTCTATAATTGCAGAACTGCTGAGCAGGGAACATAAGTGTGGCAGTTGTGGTTTTGGATGGGGTTTTGTGGAGAAGGAATTGGGGGAGGGGGGTGGCTGCTACTGTATGCCGATGCATCATGATCTGTGACTCGCTTTCTCTCAAATGTGCTGACCTCCATGATTGTTCGTCTACAGTTCTTAATATGATCCCCACGGTTACAAGCAGTAAGGAGTTTTCTTTTGAGCCTGTAATCTTGATGTGTGCGTTTTGCATTCTTGCATTTCAACCGTTATTATGGTCTATTAAAGTCCACCTTCCATCCACCTAAGCTTTCCCCTACCCCTCCCCCATTTGCCTTAACATAGGTGCCTTTTCAGTTCAAGATCCGAAAACAGCAGTGGAAAATGTGCACAAATTCCTTCAAGTATCTGCAGCATACGATGGATACTTTTTTAATGAACGGGAGAAGCAAAGCTGACTCTGCCTTTTATTCAAATATAGTTTCCACCTCATACCAAAAGATGACACTGTGCAGCTGAGATGTCGTTCTTTCTGAGATTTCAGCAAATTTAATGGTGAATTTTATATTATGTCTGATGACTGTATTTATTTTTTTTGCAGATGGAAAGCTGTACACAGCCACCGTGTCCGACTTCTCAGCTCGAGACCCTCTCATCATGGAACACACTTCCATGATCCGAACGCAAGAGAAGGACTCCAAGTGGTTGAACGGTATGTTTTCTCTTTTATCCTCAAGAGGCCCTTTGAAAGCGTTAATTGCCCCAACCAGGACTTCCTTGAAGATGTCTTGTCTGCCTCCCTGACATTTAGTTCCTTGTACACGGAAAGTTTCCTATCAATCTGATATGCTCGCTGAGTATGATACAAATCTGACATTTAGTTTCCTAGCCTTCTTGGGTTTCATCTCAAAGGATGTTTGTTTGCATAATTGCCATCTTCATCTACTGATTTTCTGCTGCTGCTGTCGACATTTACTGGATGTGTGTATCCTGTTCTTTTCAGACCCAGACTTCGTGAGCTCATTTGACATGGATGACAAGATCTACTTCTTCTTCCGAGAATCAGCTGTTGAGCATATCAACTGTGGCAAAGTAAGACTTAAAATTTGAAACTGCATATCATGTCAAACTTTCACAAAAGTAAAATACACTCCCTCTATGCTGCAGAGAATGTCACATCCTGTTATTACCATTTCAAGGCAGGGAGCACACTATAAAAAGATGTTCACCTGAATCATTAACGACTTGTTTAGGTGTGCTTTTTAAAAACAAGTGCAAATGACTTGAAATTATTGTGTTATTAGAGCCACTGTAACCCTATTACAGCTGAACCTGCACACACAAAAGAATGTTCCTCCCCTTCCAATTTCCACAAATATCTGTGCAGAGTGAATTCCCCAAGATGAGCTACTTTATCAACATAGGAGTATGACAGCTTTTTTGATAGACTTTTTTCTTCCCATTTCCTTGGTACAAGTGCCTTTGATTTCCTCCAAACAGGCGGTGTTTTCTCGTGTGGCTCGCATCTGCAAGAGCGATACTGGAGGTGGAGCTCGCCTTCTCACAGACACATGGACCACCTTCTTCAAGGCCCGCCTCAACTGTTCCATTCCTGGGGACTATCCCTTCTACTTTGATGAGATCCGTAAGCATCCTTCCCACTGTGTGTTCCCAGGGATGGTTTAGCATTGACTGGCAGTTTAATTTGGGGTCTGGGGCCACTGGGAGGTATTTGTTCAGTGGGACGGAGAGATGGGGTATCAGCGTTTTCCCGCCTGCTGCCTTCCACAAGATGGAGCAGAGCTGTCGATGAAGCAGGAAATTGAATGATGAGCATTTAGGGATATTGGCCAGATCTTCCCAGGGCCTCGTCTTTCAAGTGCAGATGTTTTTGCTGTGATCAAAGTGCGTGCTCTGTCTTTGACCACATCAAATTTTTTTCTCCCCTTTTTGTCGCTCCTGAGGCTGTAATAATCCTGGTTAAATCAATAGATTTGTGATGAAAGTGATTTAGACCTGCTTCAAATGGAATACCAGATGTGCATTGTATGGGGGGTTTTTCCCCCCCGTTTTGTTTTTGCTTTCATCGTGAGAAATTCTTTGATGCTCGAATGTCATTGCCTCTGTCTTATTGTTCACTTTAATAACATTTTTTTTCCATCCTTCTTTTACAGAATCTACTTCCTACTTTGGTCAAGGGAAATTCAGACCTACTTTCGATAGTGGGGATCGGTCTGACATGGTCTATGCCGTTTTTAGTACTCCCAGGTAAGGTATCAAGTCCACTACAAAACTGTTAATGCAAATCACTCATTAAGTGCTAGAATGTTTTTTCTATTACTTTGAGATATTGTTAGAGCAACATTTTATTCTGAAATATTCATTAAATTCTAGAATTATAATGGAAGTTTCTCAGAATACATGCTTATTTGCTTGAGAAGAGAGGAAAACACTCAGTGTCGTGGCTACTAGAGCATGTAAGTAAATGCTAAACTGTGCGGGGTTGCAGGAACAGTGTGCAGGCCTCGGCCGTCTGTGCTTTCCGCTACTCGGACATAGTGAGGACATTCCAGGGTCGCTTCAAGGGCCAGGAGTCTGCAGAACACAACTGGCTGCCTGTGCCCACAGACAAGTCTCCTGCACCTCACCCTGAACAGGTCAGTAAAAGCTGAGTCTGAAAATGTCTACCCATTAATAAACAGTAATCACGAAGTATTTGAACCATTTCATCACTGCAAAGACTCTAGACTTTTTTTTACCGTCTTGCTATGTGACCATTAGAAAATTGACTTGTGCAGTAGCTGTTAAAGCTGTCTGTTCATGGAATTACCTGTAAACCATGTTTCCATTGCTTCAGTTGGGTTAATCTGTGTAGTAAAGGGTGTGCCTCTTTGCTCTCTTGTACAGTGCACCAACAACAGCCGAGTTCTCAAGGACATGACCTTGAACTTTATCAAGGCGCATCCTCTCATGGATGAAGCAGTACCATCTGCTGCTGGCATGCCTCTGCTAATGCACTCCAGCTTCAAGTGAGTTCTCCATCTCCAGAGGTGTAATGGGAACCTGCTTTCAATCATGCAACTGACAATCTGTGGATGTCATCCATTTTGTTTGCTGACAAATGTAAACCTTGCCTTCTTTTTCTTTCTTCCAGAATTTTTTAAAAGAAACTTTCAATGTTCTTATATGCTTTCATCTATGTGTTATAGTAAGTCTGGATTCATATATGTGTTCATCTGTGATAAACTCTTATCAAAATAACTTATATTTCATGAAAAGGGACTTTGTTGGCATTAGGAATTTCCAGTGTACAGCACATTTAGTATTCTCTTTTAAAGATGATTGTTCCCCTTGGCTTCAGTAGTCTTCAATAACTAGCATTACAGGTAGCACATATTCAGTCTCTTGTTATTTCAATATCTGAGAGAAAGGTGGGAAGAATTAAATCTCTGATGGCTGCTTGACAACACAAGCAAGCAGTTTGTCCTAGAGATCAGGAGGCAGTACAAAGCAGCAGCAATCATCCCTCACAGTGCTCTCTGAGCAGTTAAAGACCTGGGCATGCAAACATTGGCACCTACAGCTCAGGGTCTGTGGGGAATTGGTCTGAATTAGCCAGGTCGAAGAACACCAAGGCGTGTTTTCTGTCTAAACACAGCACTGGGTGCAAGCAAGCAGCAACCTGACATGCCTGCAAGGGGAAGGGGGATGGATGGGGGTGAGGGTGGGCAGAGAGGAAAGGGATGGGGAGGAATGAGGAGAGGTCAGGGGGTGGAGGGGGGGATATAGCTAACAAATGAAAGGAGGATGAGGAGCCACAAGGGAATTTGTCTCTGAAAGAGAGAATGAGAAAATGGAGTGCCGACAGACTTGCATGAGATCTTGTCATACATGGCGGCACTATTGAGTTCTGAATTCTGATGAAGAATAAATGCAGATGCTTGAGGGATCTCAAGTTCATTTAAAGCTGTTTGGAGTTGTTTCTACCTCCTCTAATATATGTAATGTATATTTGAGATAGAAATTCACAGCTTTAATTTCTCAGAAACTTGAAGACCTTTGAAGCAAAGGATGGTATTAATGGGAGCTCTGTGTGTGTGCTTGCAGGTCCCAGTTCACTCACATTGCCATTGACTGGCAGGTGCATGCTGCAGACAACCGCTACTACGACATCATGTTCATTGGCACAGGTGAGTTCATCAGACTGTACTTTTTGAAACTCTCTTCCAGAATACTCGGGTGAATATAAGTTCTCTCATTTAAATACAGCGAGTTGTGCTGTCACTGATAATAACAACACATGAAAGGTGTGCACCTGAGGATTACAATTCTATGAAATTTTACAGGATGTCAAGATAAATTGTTAAATTTTCCAATAAGTACAGATTTAGAGATGCCTTACTGCTTGACTGTAGTATTGGAATCTGCATGTTTTCTCACCTACATTGTGATTTGTTTTCTCTCAGACGATGGTCGAATGATCAAAGCCATCAACAAGGCCTGGACTCATGATAAGCCTGTGGAACCTGTGGTCATTGAAGACATCCAGGTCTTCCCTGAAGGCCAGGCTGTGAGGGCAATCAAGGTGGTCAAGCAGCCAGGCATGGACCGTGTCATCCTGGTGTCGGACAACCAGGTGGCCTCCTTGCCTCTGCACCGATGTGACCAGCACCGCACATGCCATGCCTGTGTCAAACTGCAGGACCCCTACTGCTCCTGGACAGAGGACCGCTGCTCCAACACAGACAGAGGGTGAGTGGCTCATGCTGGACATGGGGAACAGAGCTGTCAGATGGAATGTGGAGGATTTTGAGGGAGAGTTGTCGGAGAAAGAGATATTTTGTTTGAGAAGGAGGTGAGAATGTGTCACATTTATCTCAGCCAGGTCTTGCTAAGAACTTTAAACATCACAAAGATCTTATCACTGATATGTCTTTTACTAGGTGTGAAAAGTCTCAACATTCTTGGGCTGAAGGTTTATTACAAGTTTAATATTACTCCAACATGTGGAACTTGCAGTTGCACTAAAAAATCCTTTAGATATAATGAGGCATCTGAACTCAATTTCTCCAGCTGAGAATAACAAGTGCTTTCTCCTAGTCCTAGTAATTTCTCCCAGCTTCCAGCTTGTATGCCTTCAAAGCACACAAAATTATGCTGTGTCAAATTCATTTTGCAAGACCACCAGGGGCAGCTAGTGAAAACAGTTTACTCAGGTGCAGACTGAGCAATGTTTGCAGAGGACTTGATCATTTCTTGTGGGAACACAGGCAGGCAGGTCAGGGTGTGTGTGGGTGGACAGAAAGACAGAGAAAGGGGTGTGACCATCCTCCCTCGAGACTTGTCAGGAACAGTGTAGACAGCAGTTACATGTGTGAAAAAGAGAGATTTTGATATGCAATTTACCTAGTCTCCTGGTTTTACTAACCCCAAGTCCATTCTTAATTTTAAGAATGAAGAACAAGTATTTTCCTCATTTAATGGCTTTGAGAAAACTGATGTTTGGACTTGTAATTAAGTGTCCTATTTATAGGAAGAAGATGTAAATTGGTGCAGTGTGGAAACAGTTATTGCGCTGTGTACCCAAGGGCATATTTTGACAGTTTTCTTTTCTGATTCTTTCAGTTGATAACTTTGAAGCTAATTTGCCTGTATGTTAGCTTGGCTTTTATGCTGATGAATGTTTCTCCCCCATTCAGAATCATGACTTTCCACGAAGATGAACGTGATGACATCTGCGCGGGATTCCCTGAGGAAGGTATGCAATTGAACACTTCCTGTTGTTCATGTGTGGAATGCCTCTCTGTATACACACCCAGCTGTTCTTTTTCTGTTCGTCTGCATGACTGCAGTCTTAATCCTTGTTTTGTATGAAAATTATTTCAGAATCCATCTCCCCTTTTTATACATGTTTTGATTGTAGTATTGCATGCTCTTGATTCAATATTTTGAATACAGAGTTTCCTGTAAGTTGAATATGTACTAGTGCTTTTTTTTGTACAACCATTTCCGTCTGCATGTTCACTTCCGTGGAAAGGTGAATTTTCCAGTTGCTGTTGTTGGTGATGTGAAGTTTTTCATTAAGTGTTGTGTAGATTGATCTGTTACTCCTCCAGTCACGATTATAGTTTCTCCAGCACTTTGCATGTCCTGACCAACAGTTCATCCAAGCTGAGCCAGGCGAAGTGTGAAGCATGCGTGGGTTGTCCATGCTCTGCTTGCATGCCATGTGTAGCCCTTGGTTGACCCCTTCTTGTTGTTGTTTTTGTTTAGTCTCTACAACCAGCACCACAACAGTGAGGACAGTGCCCACGGAGAAGCTTACCCCCCCTCCCTGTGTGTGCCCTCAAGTGCCTGATGGCTCTCTGTCCAAAGCAGAGCCTGAGCCAGACAATGGTTGGTTGAGGCAGAAATGCTTGGACTGCCCTGGACCTTGCTTTCATACAGTTGAGATCTACTCAGTCTGTACCAAAAAATTGGCTGATAAATCTTGGAAGAATTTTTAAAAAAATGAAAACCCTAAAACATGGGATGAACTTAACATGGCTTAACAGTAATGAGATTTTGACATTACAATAAAGCCAAATTGATTTTTTTTTCCTTTTAAGAATCTCATTGAAAGACTTAGAAAACAACATTCAAGAGAAACTCTTACACCTGTGAAAAAGCATGACAATAGAATCAGGTCTTATATAATCAGTCATTTAAGTTAATTAATGTCTCTGTTAAAGTGTTTGCATGCCTCTATCTTGTTTCAAACCTCTTTATAAACCCAAATTGTAGTTTGATAGTTTCAAAATCTTTATCTAGAATTTGTGTGATGTTGTTGAAAGTAAAACTTGTTGATGTGTGATTGAATTTTTTTCTCTCTCTCTCTCAACCTGAACATCTGATCAAATATGCTAAATATAGATATTGATAAAGTAACAGCAGCTTGATTTTTTTCACGCATAATATTTTAACTTTATTTTACTGAAACTGTAGTTTTTCTTATACTAAATGCATGATTAGCATAGCGATATTTCATAATGCTGCAAAGCACGGAGTCAAGAGCAGGCGATAAACATCCCCCTGCACAATGTTCATCCTGGATGCTCTGAACCCATGTCAAGAGGAACTAAAAGCATCATTGGATCTGACAATCGCTGTAAGCAGAGAGAAAGGGAGGGAGGAAGCAAGAGGAGGAAAACTGAATGGACATGCGGCGTATTTGTGGGGTATGCACCCTTTTCAATGTGGAGCCTGCTTGATTGGCTGCTAATTGGCTGTTTGTATTTCACGCCATTAGGGAACGTGGATAACATGCTCCACTCCCTGCGGCCATTCACATCATCACCGGATCCCCGCATTGTGGATGGTGATAGACATTTCAACGGTAAGACTATCGGCTAAGCCAGTCTGCTTCCGTCGCTACTCACAATGGCAAATTTCACTGCGCTTGTTGTACTAACCAGTTTTTCTGTGTGCTTTCTTCCCTGTCATATGACATTTCCTACCCTTGCTTTTTGGTGTGGCTTTTTTTCAAGGTTTTGCCTTGCTTGCTGCAGTATTTTCATTAAGTACATCATTCTGTAGGAATTTGAGGCTGCATTATACTTGGGTGATATCAGACATGCATCTTTTGTCTATGCTGCTTATGTTAATAATAATAATAATAATACAATAATTTATAACGCGCACATATCTCACCACTTAGGCGACTCAAGGCGCACACATTCACACCCATAAAGAAAGAATACACACCCTAATACAAAACATTATGGCAGGTGCAAACATGCACACAACAATCAAACATATATACACATAACATAAAATAATAATTACAATATATACTAACGTACATGGCTTGCTTTGGTACCAGGTTTGCATTGCATCAGTGTGATGGATGATATGGTGGAGTTTACTCTTTCTCCGTTTTGGGGAAAAGGAAGGTTTTTAGGCTAGATTTAAAGGCAACTGAATGAAGAAATGTATTCTTAACCTGCTCATATTCCCAACCAGTGATAGGGATACAAAAGCTTGTATGTTTTAGCCATTCATAAAAGATACACCTCTCTAGGTGCCTTAGGAGTATTGAAGGCTACTCGATATAGGCTGTTTTTTTATGTGAACCTAGAATGTAATTCTTTATAGAATTCTAGCTTCAATTTTGTACAACATGAATGAATTGGATAAGTGAGTTACAGTTCTTGCATGTAATGAATTGTTCCTACAGACATTGGCTAAGATGTACTGCTTACTTCTGTCCCAAATTTTGGTTGCCTTTCTTGGTATACTCTGCAATCCATTATTTGTACGGTTGTAGCTTCTTCAGTCATCTGAATGTTTTGTTTCAACAAATAAGAAATTCTCAATGCCATTGTGACTAATAGCAGCATGGTTTAGCAGATGGTCTGTATAGATCTCATCCAGTGTACATATCTGTTGTCTGCAGTGTTGCTTATGTCATTGTACAAATATTTCATTTGGGCAAAGTGAATTATTGCTGTGCAGCTTTGTGGACTTAAATGACTGCCAAGCCCAAACACACAAAAGGAAAGACAAGAATGGAAACATGTCAGATGAGAGACTGTTGATTTAAGAAAGGAAGAGACCTGGAGTCCCAACTTGCCAATCAACCAACCATTGCCCTGATGGCTTCATCATGGGAAAGGGGCTGGAGGTCTTTGGTCCAGGATTAAAGTCCGTGCATGCAACTGACAAGGTTTCTTTTTCAGGGGTTTTTTAATCTGACATTTTGGATTTTGTTCCAAACCATATGTTTTATGCTTGCCTTGAACCCAGATGTACCTGGACTAAACATTCTTTTTAATGTGTGATCATCACAACTAACTGGCCGTATCAACTTTGCCATTAACCCTTCTAAGTCCTTTTCAGGTCATGTTTCTCTGACAAAACAATGGCCTGAAATGGTATCTCTTTTGGTGGTGATTATCTCCATCAGACTTGCTGGTGTGATTGTTTGAGGTGTGCTACACATGCTGAAAGAAAGCAAAAGTATAACTTGTGGTCAGAGGGGTTTGAAGAAATGGAATGCATGGTCTGTCTGTAACCTCAGCTTGTCCCACACACCAATATTTGACCATTGCCTGACTCTGTGTCTTTCAGATCCCAACCTTGGTGAGAACCGACAGGTCTACAGCTCAGGGACAGCCACAGAAATCTTGGCCATTGCTGTTGTTGCTTCCATTGTTGTCTCCATGCTGGTCGGCTTCTTCATTGGTTACAAGGTCAGCAGCTGCCGCCATGACCGAGACAATGACAGCCCTTTTGAGAGGGGCACTCTGCAGAAGGGAAGAAACCGCCTGTCTTCGGGGGAACACCCTCCCTTCTACAAGGAGCCGGAGTTCCCTGTTGCCCAGAAGCAGCTCAACTATGTGGTGAATGTGAAGCCGGGCAAGCTGAACACAAGTGTGGAGACGAAGCCAGTGACTAAGTCCAACAACAAGGTCTACTTATAGTAGACTCCAAAACAAAACTCCTGTGCTGTGTGTAGTGTTGTATAGAAATCTCTTGTGGTGCTCTGTGCTTTCTCAAAAGTGAGGAAGAAGACTTCTCAAGCCAAGAGTGGGTCAGCATGACCTGACAGAACCAAGATGCTTTGGACAGCATTCTGTCTGGAAAGAAAAGTGCAGAAGGAAGTGTAGTGGATGGCAACCACGACTCTGAAAAGCCATACCCATTCACTGAGAGCTGATATGGTATTCGCAGACATTCCTTCATATGTGATGGACCAGATCCAGAGAATTCCTTCAGGTGGAATAAACATGTTTTGTGATCTGATTACTGAAAGAGCAAGATGGTAATGAAGGATTGGCAGCAAGGTCAGTTACACCTGGGGGAATGAAAAGAAGACTCACAGTGGAATCTTGCTTCAACAGGAACCCAGATTGTGAAGTGTTGTGAAGCTTATGTTAGCTAGTGTATTGTGTGTGATATTTGATTCATGCTCTGGATCCAGGTTGGAACACCAAATTTCAAGTTGTAAAGATGAACATTAGAATGTAGAGACGGACTGAAATGAAAACAATGGGCAGAGAAAACTTTTATGTGGAAACAGTGGTCCTTTTGTAAAAAGAAAAAGATTAGGAATGATCCTGCTGGAACTGAGAGCAGGACACTGAAGTGACAGATGTGCATTGAGCTATGCAATTTCCGATCAAGTGGAAAATGTCAGATGCCCAGCATGATGTAGGCAGAGAGATTCATTGTTGTACAGCTGGCCTTGCTTCGTGTGCTGTTATTCCAGACTTGAAATAGGTTGCAGTGTCTGCATTGATGTTACCCTGCTTGCATGTGAATACATGGATTTCCTCTAACATGGACTGCATATTATGGGAAGATATAGTGATCATGCCACCTGGACCATTATTCTGCTCAAGTGACTCTGCATTGCCACGGCTGGATCTATTGTACCCACCATGCAGGAGATGTGGAAATATTCAGTGTGCTCAGAAACTATTCATGTAAAATTCTTTTTAACCATCCTTTGAGGTAGCTCTGGCATTGGATGCTTGTGAAGTAATGAAATGCATTCGCCATTAGGAACGGTATCTGACTTGGTGCTTAGCATGAAGATGAGCATGAAGATGTCCAACGGTTCTTATCTTGTGCTTCCATGGTTTGCTTACAGAGATGTGCAGAGGAATTTGAGTTTCCATCTAATTAGTCAAGAACATTCCAAAACCTTGTAAACTGACCATGATATGTACTTGTTTTCAATGCAAGAAATAACTGTGGTTGCCAAAACAAGAAAAGAAGAAACATTAAATAAATGCAACTCAAATTGCAATTATTTCGGAGGGAAATAATTTGTGAATGAGCTAAACACAATTATTGTGTTCAGACATTCCTGTGAGAGTGTACTCTGCACATCTTTCTTGTCTGTTGGCCAGTAGGAAGCTCATCTTTCTTGTCTGTTGGCCAGTAGGAAGCTCATCGGAAGACGTGCATGTTCTCTATTGTACAACATCAAACTTATTGTTCAAAGCATTTCCATTTGCCATATCCCTAAAGGTCACAAGCCATCCCCCCAAAAATGGTGAAATTGCCTGCTGTGTGTGTGTGGTGAAATTAAGCTGAAAGGTGTGTAAGTGGACTTGAGTGCTGTGAGAAAGTGCTTTGTAACATTCCAAGAGTGGCTTTCGACTGATGGCTGTAATGATAAGACTGCAAGCAAAGTGAATGGAAGAAGCTTTTTACTTTCTGTTGTGAAAAGGTGGGAAGCTGATAGTACATTTCCATGTGATTGTGATGTTGGAATAGGAACAAAACTGTTTTGCTCATGTGATGGTAATGTGAATGAGGAGTGTTCTAGACATAGTAGTATGCTCAGATTAGTGAGGGTTTGACAATGCAAAATGCATTGGGTAATTCCCATCACTCATCTGTTCTGTAGAGGCTTTTGTTAAGTGTAGGACATAGGTGGTTGTTGCGTTACTGCCATGAGTTGTGTACATAGCTGTAGATAGGAGCCAGTGTAATGGTATTGATTCAAAGGATTGAGACAGATGTTTGGAAGGAAGGAGTGAGTTTCATGGAAAAAGGACATCGAAAACTTCATGTGCGTAGTGCTACTACTCAAACATTTGGACCATGTGTCCAGATCTCATTCATGGAGTTTTAGTTCATAGTTCATTTGTGAATCTCATGATCTGTTTAGTTCCTAGTGTGTAATTCAATCATTTAACACTCTTCATTGGGAGATTAACTGATTTTTTATAAAGTAGTTCTCTTATTCCATTCCTTCCTTTTTAAAGCATAATTACTGTTTGACCATGTTTTGAGATTCCAAACATATTTACATTTTTCTCTGAATCAAACTGTATCACATGCCAGGCATAATTCATAGACTGTTTATTATTCAGTGTACCTGTTGAAATTTCCTTTCTTTGTGGGTTTAAGTTGTGGAAAGCAATAAAGGCCACTAATCTACTCATCTTAAAAAGCCAGTTTGAACTCGCATTTACAATATTGATGGGTGTGGAGGGGGGTACTTAAGTCTAGCTTCCATCATGGAAAGCAAGACCCTTTTAATTCATAAATACTATAGGTTGCCAACTCGGCACACTTATTTCTCAATCATGAATAAATGTTTGACTTGTACCTCATATCAGGAAATTAGTGATCACATTGAGTAGATTTGTTTCATAACTCTGGCCCCGAAACCAAAGAAAAGATTGCTAAGGTAGTAATCTTCGGAGAATAGGACAGCACTGGCAGGAGAACCTTGAGTATTGACGTTGGGATGGTGTGAGAAAGGGGAGGGAGACGAGGCTGGGGAAAGGGCACATCTATTGACACACAGGGCTGTGCAGCAAACACATTGCTGGCTCTGTTCCATAGAAAGGAAGAGGTGAGCCTGCTCCTCCATTTCTCTTTCCATTGAAATCCCATAGCCTGCCTTGTAGTTAATGTAGTTAGGAATGGATTGAAACCAAATTTGACTAATGTAAACATTTGTTTACTAACAGCCAAAATGATTTGTACTTGAAAATGACAGTCATTTTTATGGAGCATATACAGCCAAGAATGAAATTGTTAGAGAAATCAAATGTTGAGAGAATTTATACTCTGATGAAGAATCCAAATATAAAACTAACCTTTTCCCAATAAATTTTTCAGTCATGTACAACAGAGAGTATCAAGATGTATTTTATCGCTTCCAAACTATTTTGTTTAGATATTTTTTATCACAAAGATCATCTTGCGCCCATGTAGATATGTACATATGCCTGGCGCTGTGGTGTACATGTCTTTGAAATATTATTTTTATAAATCATGTACAGTGAAAAATAAAAGTTCAAAACACTTATAAATTGTTTCCTAATTCAGTGTCTTTTAGTAATAGTGAAGATTGGATTAAAGAGACCAGTGTAAAAATATATACAATAGGATTTGGAAGAAAAGCACCTGGACCTCAGTAAGCTATGCCAGTAGTTGAAAAATCATTTCCTACCAGACACACCATCCTCAAGTGTCAGTTTACAATGAATCGCCAGGGGTAGCAATAGATCCATCACATCTTCCCACAGGATTTCGGAAAGAGATTTGAACAACCAATGGGTCATTTGGATAATTCAAGGTCAAACATCACCTACAAACATAACTCACTTAGTCGGATGGGGTGAGTATTATGTAGTGATTCATCTGCACTGCCAAGAGGCACGCCCTACCACTAAAAGACGTCCCCAGTACCGCCACTCATAGTCCAGCAACTGCAGGAGATGCCACAAGCCCAGTGACGTTTTGCTCCTCCTGGTGATGAAGTAGCAACAATGAAAACGATAAAGACCATGCGTTATGAACAATTTCTATAATGTCTTGCAGCGGATCTGGCAAGCTTTGCATTGTTTTCCCTTCTCTGCCATGCAGGACCTGTTGAGAGGACATCCTTGCAAATGTGTAAAGGGACGATTGTATCATGACTGGCATGAAATTTCGGCCTCAAGTCTAGCTTCAGCAGCAGTGGGTGGTCTTGTTCTGACATTTCCACAGTTGCCATCCGCTTTATGGTCATCTGAAAATAATGTCTGCGGTTAAATCTACTAAAAAATACGTTTCCTCTTAAATCATACGTGGGGGGACTTCTTCCTTCTCCATGACAGCCTCGGGAAGAGTTAAATGACTGTTTCTCAAGATGACCCTGTTTCTCAAGATGACCCTCAACATGTTCAGACGCTTCATAAGGAAGCTTCTTTTAGGAACGTTCTACAATGCCAAGGTTACTCTGGCAAGTGAGCTACTCATCTGTTTTGAACCTACAATTTCAACCGTTTAGGTGATGGAGAGGGAGGTTGAGTGATTAAAGCCATTTACGCAAATGACTATGATCACCTTGACAAAGAATGTAGTCGATAGCCGATTTTCATGTAACTACGGGTGATACAGGAAAGCCGTGTCCACACACGCTTTGGGAGTTTGTTAAATAGTCAGGGACGAGACTCTAGGGAGATTTGCACATAAGAACCCAAATGTGCATTAGGTGTTCAGTCTTCACTCAACAAGGTGTGCACATATTGAAAAAACAATACACTGACTGCCCAGTGACTTAGTGATGTCCAGTGACAACCGAGAGACTGTTGAATGACCCTCGACACTGCCGTAATTGATCGGCCTAGTGGTTCAGATAGGCCGTCTATGTAATGGCTTTGCGTGTTACAGACATCTCTGAGCTTTGTCAACGAAACTAAGGTCAATGGGTGTATTCAAAGGGAATCTGCAATACAGTATTTCTGCTTTGGGCTGTCTATCATGACAGGTCTATCATGACATATTTCTCATTCATTTAGTTAACTATGCTTTTTGAAACTACAATTCCATTAGTTCTCTAATAATCAAGTACTTCCTATCATTTCATATATAAACAAAACAATCTCCAACTCGATGAGTTTCCGAATAATCACGTGTATCTTAGCCTCACTGTCGTCGTCTTCACTACACACCTAGGCAATCAAAAGAATAGTGCTTATCAGCTATTCATCATGTGTAGGGGAGAGCGGGGCTAAAAGTAACACGGGTTGGAAGTAACAAGGTACATTACTCCTCACTGTTTATGAGTTTTCTGCTGAGACTGAGACAGCTGCCTCCCTTTACCCATTGGCCATTTCCCAAGAAAAAATGGCGGGATGAAATCCACGCATGTGTGAATGGGATCAAAGAGTTCGAAATTCGGGCACGTGAGTAACTTTTTGCAATTTGTAAAGATTATCTTGTATCTCGAAATCACTAATGCTTAGAATACTGCCAGAAACGGTTCAAGAAACCTTGTTGCTTTATCAATGTTTATCATACCATCAAAATCTGCTTCTCGTTTCCTGTGTTGGCTGCTGGGTTAGGGCCGGTGATCAACAGTGGGATGGGGCTAGTTGTAACACACCAGAAGGGGCTAGTTGTAACATGTTACAACCAGCCCCACTTGTGTTACTACCAAAAGTGCATGACTATCTATGTCCTCCCAGGGCAGATTCGTGATGCATGGCCACGGGCAGCCGTACTCACTAACATCATGAACGGGTTCAGAGTGTCTGGCATCTGCCCAAATGATCCTGACGTATTCCAAGATGTGGAGTTCCAACCATCTGCAGTGACTGACAGACCTGCCCCCAAGGACTCCGAACCTTCTGAGAGCACTTCTGAAGACTTGATATTAAACCCAGCAACACAGCCACTTCAACAGATGCAAGCTACAGGCTTGGCTACCACGGATGGGCAGATGACTCAGCGAGGGTCCCAACCAACGAACAGAACAGACATTCAGAATCCAATGGACAGATACCTTTTGGAAAAGAACAAGGAGGTGAAAAGGGTGCGTGGGGATGGGCATTGTCTTCTTTACGCTTTTCAGACATGCTTGGAGTCAGAAGGAATTGCAGTCCTCTCTACCGATGACCTCTGTGTAAAGTTAACAAAAGAAGTGCAGGACCACAAGTTTTTTAATAAACAGTTTGGCAGTAAAGACACAAATTTAGAGGAAGAGCTACAGAGATACATCACAGATAAACAATACAACAATGACACGTCAGATCTAATAGTGTCCGCATTGTCCAATGCATTTGGCATCAGTGCAGTCATTCACCAGGTCAGAAATGGGAACCACCTGGAGACGGTGTTGAACACTGGTCGAACTGGAGCCACTTCTACTAGCAGTGTCCATCTCCTGTTTTCTGGGGAACAGGCGGGGGCTCACTATGATGCAGTTGTGCCTGTTCAGAAGCCAACATCTGCACCAGACACCCAGCTGGACTCCATAGAGGCAACAGAGCTTCCCTTGAACGCTGGTGACGACTTCTTCCCGCAACAAGTGAGGTCTTTCCCCAAAGCAGCTCCAAGGCAGGTCGGATCACGAGGAAGGAAACGTAGACAGACAGCAATTTTAACCGACACCCCAGAAAAGAACAAGCTGAGCCGGGGAAAAAAACTAACAGAAAACGTGCACCTATTAGAACAGGAGGTAGAAACACACTGCCGAAACAGAAGGGGAAAGAAAAGTCGAGAAAAACGTTAAGCTATAAAAATTCTGACTCTGTTTCCACAGACTGAGGAGGATTTTTGTTTGGTTTGTTGTGAACCCTATTCAAACAGCATGCCAAACGAAAAATGGGTTCAGTGTGTGAGGTGCAAGAATTGGTCTCATCAAAGATTATAGGTTAAACAAAGATAGTTCATGCCGAGCTTTTGCTCTTTGAAGTTACAAGCAGCTAAAATTGCAGCGTTCCAAGCGGCTAGCACTATGGGAGATGCCTATAGTCCGTTTCAACATTGCACATTTAAAATGGTGGACATAGTCTCGCTTCGCGCAGAAAAAGCTGAATTTGGGGACACTAGAAACCCCATCCAAAGAAAATGTAAACCATGAACAGCATTAATTTATCAAAGCTGTATGTTGAATGCATCAAAAGGTATTGAAAGCTCCTACTTTTTAACAATCGAAATGCAGGTCACTCGCAGAACCACGTGTGCACGGGTCGACGTGATTGCAACGTTTGGTGACCCTGTTCTCTCTGTGTTAAAAATTATTATTCTTCAAATCGGTCAAATAGTGACGTCACTCGTTCTTCAACCTTGGTAGTTGATGACGTTATCGGAAATTTTAGAATTAGGTCCATCGCACATCTGTTGCTAGGCCATTTTTGTGCGAAGTCTCCACTAAATCCTATAATCATGTGACTAAATACAGTGCAATGTTGAAACGGACTATAGGCATTTCCCATAGTGCTAGCAGCTTGGGGCGCAACGTGTCTCGACCCTCACGAGAATGAGCTAATGAACTATCTTTGTGTAACCTATAATCTTTGGTCTCATGAAGAATGTACATAGAACAAACCCAGTTACATCTGTCAAAACTGTGGTTCAGATGACTCAGATTGATGTGCTCATTATGTCACTGGCACATTTACACGTGTGTTTGCTTTGTTTGTGCAAGTACATGCCGTGGAATACCAATAAGTCTTTTTTATGTCCAATATCATTGTGTTAAAACCAGCCCCACGGCTTGTTACAACTTACCCCACATGTGGGGCAAGTTGTAACAAGTAGGGTTACGTCAGTTTTGTTCACCTTGGAGACAAACGGTGCAGATTTGAACAATTGTTTCAGTTTCAACGTTAAAACGAATGCTTTTAGTTTTGATTGATTGATTAAAGTTGCTTAAATGTAAAGCATATAATGCGTGATGAGTCGTAATTTAAAAAATGTTACAACCAGCCCCGCTCTCCCCTACGCCTAGTTTATTGAGTTGTTGCTCTGGGCAAAGATTATAGGGTAACCTATAATCTTTGCTCTGGGTGAAAAAAAGCATTAACGAAACAAGTGGCGATTGGAAAAAACACACGAGAAAAACGAGTACAACCCTCAACAGTGCTGCTACGTTTCTTCCGAGTACAGCAAGCCACTCCTCATCTCTCGGCCTCACTTAACCTCACCCAGCTAACCTTGAAGCTACACAACGCGGACACAGGTGGCGAGGCGAAGTTCAATAACGAGGAGTGGGCGCAATGAACGGTTGCCTATGGGATGGATGGATGGATGGTGTTTTACGGCCTATCAGCCTTTGAAGGCTATATAAGGCCAGTAAGCACGAAAATCACTTGAACAGTATAGAGTAAACGCAAATCAAGTCACGGTGTCCCTAGTTATTCGCCTCTTGCGAATCGCGTAGGGAGACGCGGTGGGTCAATTCTTACCCCGAACCCACAGGGGGATTGCCTATGGGAGACCCATACGCCTCTCTCTAACCGCTCCTTGCACCTACGTCTCCGGTCTAAAATCGTCGTCAATCGAACGAGGAGGAAGCCATTAAACCACAGTTCGGTCTGACTCAGCTTCCTCGCCCGGGGAGATATTTCGGGACGTGTCCCACCATGCAACGATAAAAATACATCTCTGTATATTTGTAGGGTTCCAATAGCTCCCCCCTCCCCATCCCCCTGCGGTCCGTTTTGTCCCCCTACCCCCAACCTCGCCGTCTCTTCTCCCTCCCTCCCCTCTTAGCGTCCCACGCACGCTACGCTGAGGGTTTCATCACCTGGCTGTGATCAAAACCCCACGCACGTCTGACCTTGGTAAGGACGGTCACTGCACTCCTCTCCTTTCTCGCTCTCGGTAGGGGGGTAGGGAGCAAAGGTAGGGAGGGGGGGGGGGGGGGGGTGGGGGTGGTAAGAGGGAGAGAATGGGGGAAGACGGGGGTGGAGACAAAGGGAGAGGGAAGGGGGTTATGGGGTTGTGTTTGTAAGATTGTGTGTGTGTGTGTGTGTGTGTGTGTGTGTGTGTGTGTGTGTGTGTGTCTGTATGTGTGTGTGTGTGTGTGTGTGTGTTTGTATGTGTGTGTGTGTGTGTGTGTCTGTATGTGTGTGTGTGTGTGTCTGTGTGTCTGTATGTGTGTGTGTGTGTGTGTGTGTGTTTTGATTGGAAGTTTTTCCAGTTGGGTGCATGTTTGCTTGTTCATCTGTTGATATTATGTTACAAGTGTTCAAAATAGATTACGTCTGCTGTGACTCTGCTTATCCGTAGTTTTGAAAACTGAGAAGAGGTGTGGGGGAGAAGAGCACCCTCAAGGTGCAAGAAAGACGTAGATAAAAATGGGAGGCGAGTACGTCAATGGAAGGACGCAAATTCAAATGACGAGTAATCGACATTAAAATACAGGACCACTTCTGCCACAAAACTTAGTGACGTTGCAGTAACGCATTTAGTCGCCCCATGAGGATAAACAGATAATTACATATTCACGAGATTATGTACAATCCCATGCGACTAAAAAGTCGAAATTCATTAAGTTCCCGAGTATGGTTACAGTCCTGTTTTGATGTGTGGAGAGAATAAAGGCGAGAGGAGTGGGGATGGGTGGATGGTGTTTTACGGCCTATCAGCCTCTGTAGGCTATGTAAGGCCATTAAGCACGAAAATCACGAGAATAGAATAAACGCAAATCAAGTCACGATGTCCCTATTTATTCGCCTCTTACGAATCGCGTAGGGAGACGCGGTGGGTCAATTCTTGTAACCCCCAACCCATAGGGTAAAGGCGTGGGGAAGGATGGATGGAATTTTACGGCCTATCAGCCTGCGTAGACTATTTTTGGCCAATGATCACGAAAATTTAAAATTCAGAATAAGAACAAGTCAATGCGCGGTTTCTCTAGTTGTTTGCCTCTTACGAAACGCGTAGGGAGACGTGGTGGGTCTACTCTCACCCCCAACGCACATGGGGGGGGGGGGGGGGGGGGGAGATTGGGGAAGAGGGACAAAGGAGGAGGAGGACGACGATGACAAGGAGAAGGAGGAGGAGGATTGGCGTTTAACGGCCTATCAGTTTTACAGACTTCAAAAGGTGTCTTCTGTATTGTCTGTGCCCTCAGATCGGCGCTTTTTTCGGAATGGTCCATTACATCCCAAATCTCGGCATTCACTCGGGGCACGTTCGCCGGCCATTTGTTTTGTGCGAACTTGTCTCTCGCTTTCTCTTCATCCACCTCTCCTTCCATCATGGACTGAATCAGGCGTGCCAGGTTTTTTCGCAGTCTTGTGCCCCACATTTTCTTCATTCTCACATATTCCTCTGCGAAATCTCGGAGATCGGGCCCCTGGCTGTCCCCTCCATTTTCATTTACGCTCGGGTCGAGTATCGACTTCTTCATCCACATCAAATTCGTCCCCTTTTCTCTGAGATTTTCGCGTGGCAACTGAAAATTGTGCCAAGTCGGCATTTCGCTCATCATCCGAGTCGGAAGAGTTGTCTCTGAGCTCTCAAATTCAGAATAGAGCGATGGATATATGGATGGATGGATGGAGTTTTACGGCCTATCAGCCTTTGCAGATTATGCAAGACCATTAAGCAGAAAATCTCTAGAATAGTTTCGAGTAAGCACGAATGAAGTTACGATGCCCCTATATATTTATTCGCTTCTTACGAATCGCGTAGGGAGACGCGGTGGGTCTATTCTGACCCCCAACCCACAGGGAGTCAGAAAAGAGCGAGTTTCGCTAAAATCTGCTCATTCTGCTTCTTCCAAGCCCTGAATTCTTTAGCTGAAACTGCTGCAGTTTCAATCGTACGCTTTGGAAGACCGCTCTAGGAGTCCTCAAGTAGCGCATCTTCGCTCTCCATTTCGGCTTCGTCTTCCTGCCAGTTTTCTCGCTCAGGTTTTTGCCACCGTCCGACATGTTAAGGATGGATGGAATTTTACAGCCTAACAGCATTTGTAGGCCACCGACCAGGAAAATCACTAATAGTGTTTAGAGTAAACTCAAATGAAGTCACAATGTCGCTAGTAATTCGCCTATTCTGACCCCCAACCCACAAGGGGCTACGACATGTGAAAGGCATGCAAATTGTCAGCGTAAAACAAAAGGGCACAGTACCTTTCTTATGAGTATTATCGTCGACACAGGCACGGAAACAAAACTTGATGTTCTAGGAGGGGAATAGGTAAACACGCATTGTCAGCGCCTCGAAAAACACATGTTGGACGCGCTTGATGTGACCGCTTGGGCATGCGCGTATCTCGAAAATTTCGCAGTTCAGGGGAAATTGCGAGAAGTGGAATTAATGGCCTATCGGCCTATGTGTGCTTTGCAAGGGCACTGATCACGAACAATCACAAGAACTGTAGAGTAACAGCAAGACAAGCCACGATTTCCTGTTCATTCGCCTCTTACGAATTGCGTAGGGAGACGCGGTAAGTCACTTATTACCCTCAACCCACGGGGGAAGGGGGGGGGGCAGTTGAGAAAAGAGATAGCCAAGTAGATAACGATTCAGGTTGAATATTAATCTTGTTTCAGGGATATGAGATGAAGAGAATTGTCGATGCAATAATTATAGCAGAAGAAAGGTTAGCAAGATGGAAAAATCAACATTCGATTGCTAAGCACGGGGTAAAGTAGGGAGGGAGAACGTCGATTTTGCAATTGGCCAAATGGCAATGTTGCTCCAGGACACTCCAGATCCTGTCTCATGGCTCTGGTGCAAAGCGGACATATAAAGGCTGGAGTGCCTGTACGTCACCTACAGCATTTCGTGTGACAATTCCCATGGAAACGGTCTATACGAGTGTAGCTGGAAAAGCATTCTGGCACAGCCAGATATATCACTTGGTGAATCTTATGTACCTGATTCCAGGAGCAGGAACCAACACGAATGAATGAATGTATGAATGAGGTTTTACGGCCTATCAGTCTTTGCAGACTGTGTAAGAAGGTATCCATAAGTGATTATATGCTTACTAGAAATGAAAAAAACCCACTTCATATACATATAGATAATTCATTATTCAAACATTTGAGTATCAAACCCATCTATTTATAATAAACATTTTCAAAGTTATGAATTTTCATAGACTTAAAATTTGAGCAAAATCTGCATCTGTTTTCCAAAATGTACAACTGTTGATTTTCAAAGAACAATATTGAAGCCATGTCTTTTCCGGGAGGGTCCCTTTTGCGATATCTCATGCTGTATGTTCCATACCATGATTTAATCTTTTATGGATGTTCATCAGGGTTATTTACAGGAGTATTCCATGCCAAACATGGTCAAATATTCAATTTGGGCTGCATCGTGAGCCTCTGGGAACTGACGCTCACTCGGCTGAGATTCCCATGTCAACACAACGCGTCACACTTTCCACCATGCAGATTTCAATGAAACCTCATTAGCTTTTGGATGAAACAATATTAAGTCAAGCAACTCAAAGAATGTCACAACAACTGCGATCAAGGTGCACAAGAGGGTGGAATCGACGATCTGCGACCGACGCTCAGGTCAACATCGCTTCACCTGTCTATCTCGGTCCGAGCTGTCAGCATGAGTGACCCAGAGAACGTCAGATGTGTCAGTGTTGAAGACAAAAGGTTGATCAACATTGTGACGGACAATAGTAAAGATACAGTCATCCGAAATTGCTTTTCGATTTTCACAATGTTGTTAACAGCTTGAATCCCAAGATTCGAAACATGGTAGGCACACATATTGGGTTTGTAAATGAAGCTTATAAACAGCAGTTTCTATCGGTTAAGGTCACATCCAGTGACTTAATTCTCACACCGACAGCCCCAGCTTCCAGGTGAGGTGCTATCAACAACGCTCGTTTTACGCGGCTTTCGACAGGCCAGAGCGATCGACGACTGCACTCTAGATTAACCTTTTATCCCTCCAGGTTTACTGGAGGTCCTACAGACTTTATAAGTCTGTCTGTGTGTCTGTGTGTCTGTCCCGTCTCCACGGCCTATATCTCAAAAACTACTGGACGGATTTCCTTGAGATTTTGCACACTGACTGGAAGTTAGGTCCCATTCAATATTATAAAATTTTCAGAATCGAGGTTTGAAAAGAAAGTGACTTTTTTACATTTTGGTGTTTTAATGAAAACGATTCAACAGACTCCATTTTGCAAACTCTGTGACGTTATCATTTGACGTCGAATAAAGTGACGTCATTTGCGAGGAGATTTTCGATCCTATATGCCAGAAGAATTTCGAAACACCTGGGGAGGAATGGCGAAATTCCAACATGTGCGACGTCATCAATAACGTGACGTCATTTGCGAGGACAGTTTATAGGAGAATTAATTTAGATAGATAGATATGTCCTCAGATGTCTTAGGCTGCGAGGCCTTTATCTGATCTTTTGATCAGTACTTATGGCTACTCTCACTCTCTCTCTGTCTCTCTCTCTCTCTCTCTGTCTCTCTGTCTCTCTCTCTCTCCGTCTCTCTCTCTCTCTCTCGATCTCTCTCCCACCCACCCTCTTACTCTCATTCTCTCTTCCCTTCCTCCCCTTTTCCCAGCTCCCCTCCCCCCCTCTTTCTCTCCCTCCCTCTCTCTCTCTCTCTCTCTCTCTCTCTCTCTCTGTCTCTCTCTCTCTCCCACCCACCCTCTTACTCTCATTCTCTCT
>JAWQFJ010022903.1:5000-17528 GCA_034096865.1 Theodoxus fluviatilis | reverse complement strand
TCTGCATGCAAACCTCGAACCAAACATCGTGCCAAAGCACCCTGAATTGCACAGCCATTTGCCACCATTTTTTCCCTTTTTTCCCTTTCTCAATATGTTTCAGGGGGGGGGGGGGGAATGTCCCCAGTTACCCCCCTATAGGGGTGCGCGTGCCTTCTTCGCAGGCTCAACGCACGTCGGTGCTATCGCCACTTCGAACTCAGTTAACTCACCCTTAAAACAATTTTAATAGCGTCAAACCCCCCCCTGCCCTCCCTTCAAAAAAACTTCTGATACCGGCCTAATGCTAGGTACTTGTACACTAAAAATTCAAACCCATAAACACAGTGTGTGTGCTAAAAATATGTTTCTTAATTAGTGGACTCCTTCAGAATATTTTGTTTGCTTGCTTTGTCCAGAAAAGTTAAGTTAAATATCTGTATCCAATACATACAAACATTATATGTTTCTAAAAGCCTTCCCCACAGAGATGGGAAAGATGGGTATCCTGAGGATGCCTTACCAACTGACTGTTCTTTTATTCTGCCTCTTGCGATCTCCGTTTTGTATCTACAGATCGCAGCTACAACAGAAGGTGATTAAACTGTAAAATCTAACAATATTCCGCCACATATAAATTCCTTTCTAGTAACCGAAGAGAGAGTCTGTGCTCTACACCAAACAGCGAGAAATGCATAATATAGTTTAACATTAGATATGCTTTATACATTTCGCACTATTAAGTGGAGGATTATTAACGTGGTTGGTACTTGTACTTGCTGCATTGCGACAGCAATTATAAGAAACATGAGTGAAGCTAGTCTTAGCGGCTCTGGTTAAAGAATAATCGTTTGGGCCAGTATCCGAGGTATCTCTCCGCTACTGAACAACTGGTATGCTAGGCAATTTTGCAAACAACTTCATTTTGAAACAACAAATGTGACTTTTTTGTATGAATAAACTATGGAACTCACCGTAGCCTCCATCGTGTTGACAAGTGATTATTTATAAGAAGCCATCGTTTTTCGGAGGGAACAAGGAATACCCCACCCCAATGGGCGTCTGTGTTCCCTATCCTGAAGCTATGCATGTGACGGCGGAGCAGGCTACTTGCTGAGATAGACCCTTGTGCCTGCTGGCCACCCAACGCAGGCAGTTGTCTCATTCGGCCGTGCAGCACCGCGCCACGGCAGAGCGGTTACCTATGATGATAATGGAGCCCTGATATGGAGTGAGTGAAGAAGGAGGTAGGAAAAGTCGGAATAGGCCTTCAACCGGAGAGACTTTCTACCCCCATGGCGAGTTGCCACCAAGGTCTTTGCTGTCCTTTCACTCCTGAAGCGTACTCATTCCCCAACTTCTCGGGCCAATTTCCCTCTACTCTCGGTTCGGCGTCTTTTTGAATAGTCACGGCCGTGTGTATGGTTTTTCTCCTAGCTAACCTACACGATCGTTTCTGAGCAATGATCGCCCTTCTCTATAATGTTCCCTCACTGGCCGGATCCAACGCGAGAGCTAGGGGAGAAAGAAGGGTTACAAGCCTTGTGGTTAAGTTGTAACTTTGCCTTCAAAACATCAAGCAGAAATACACACCTACAGCACTTAATGATTTACCATATGCTCACAATGCACACAAACGAGAACGTCGATCTACGCAACGCCCAGATTGTATAATGAAATCATACACCTTAACGTTAAAAACGTGTTGGGGGGAAAGATAATTTACAGCTTCTATTTATAAACCTCCCACAAGAACACTTCCCTTCAACGTTGCAACCATTTCGCTTTATCTACCTGGGTCATCTTCCCAGGTCTGCACACAGCTAGCATATTAGACAATCGCAGCTGCAGGGTTTCGAGGTTTCGCGTGTGCAATTGCACATCGCTACTAGTCTCACTAAGTAACAGGGATTGTGCTATGAGATCTTCTTTTTGAGACCATGCAACGAGAAGGGAGTTTCCTGATACCGAACAAACTTGGTCTTTGGGTTGTGTTTTTGGCACGGAAAAAACAAGTCCGTGGTCGTGAGAGAACCGGAACAATAGAACGCCGATCACACAGATTTAAGTAGGTACATCGTAAATGTTTCACGCAAAATACGCTAATTCAGCTCACCGGTTCCTACCGAAATATATCTATTGTTTTACACGCGAGAGCGGGTCAGTAACTATATAGTCTACTCTGCGCATTGCGTTAAAAAAATGAAAAAGAAATAAAGATTTCCCGAGAATGGCAGCGTTAATACTACTCATAAGTGATGCTATGTCTTTGTATCTCTTTCGATTTTCTTTCTGGTGACTTATCCATTTCCCTTCTGCTTAGTCTTTTCCGACTTGGACATAAGATAATAACGAGGATACAGCGCTGGGGTTTTGCCCTAATCCTATTATGTCATACAAATTATTGCATATCCATATAACCCCCATGCAACAACCTCTTCGATTCTTGCTCCGTGTATTGACAAAACTCTTATCCTGGCATCTTCCCACCAAAGCAACACGCACTCACACAGAACTCTTTTGATCTTATGGCTGAGAGTATAACTCTTTCATTCGATGGATCCGGCGTGCCTGTGGAGTTTGTGACCTTTATCGTTCGCCCCCAAGCATGGCCACTAGCAACCCGCCACGTGACTACTGGGGCAATGGGAAGAAGAGTAGGACTGGCTTTCCATTCCACATTATACTTAGACACTGAGAGCGTAGGTCCCAGAAGGACCTACAAAAAAAGGGCCCATCCAAAAGACAACTGAATGCACAAAATGTTTACAAATTCTGCGTCTGGCCAGTTTGTTTTTCTTCATTTTTTTCTTGGTTTTTTCCCTAAGCTCTTCCACGTCCTTGGCTTCCTTCCGCCTGCACCAAAAAAATAAATTTACCCCCAGATTTTTTCCTCTCCCCTTTCCGGGTCTGTCTTCCTGTCTTCCTCTTTTTTTTTTTTTTTTGTTTTTTCTTTTTTCTGTTTTTTTTTTTCTTTCTTCCATCATCTTCTCCTATACTCTTTCTCCTTCTCTATCATCGTTTACATCCTTCCTTCTGGCCACGACCGTTTTTTTTTGGCACTGGTCTTCGGCTCTCCCCTCCCTCTGGTCTCCCCTTCTCCTGTTCCTTATTCTACCACCTCTCTCTGCTCCGACCTCTCCTTAACTATCTCCTTTTCCTTCGTCCTACTCGCAGCCTCCACCCCACCCCCCACCCCTCACCCCCACCCCTTCGGCGTCGTTGTCGTCGTCGTCGCCGTCCTCCTCCTCCTCCTCCTTCCTCCCTCCCTTTCTCCCTTTCATCCCTCCCTCGCTCCCTTCCTCCCTCCTTTTCCTCCTCCTCTTTCCTCCCTCCCTCCCTCCTCCATCCCTCCCTCCCTCCCTCTCTCCCTTCCTCTCTCTCTCCCTCCCTCCCTCCCTCTCTCCCTCTCTCCCTCCCTCCCTCCCTCCCTCTCTTCATCGCTCCTCCTTCCCTTCTCTCCGTCGCTCCTCCCTCCCTCTCTCCTTCCTCCTCTGTCCTTCCCTCCCACCTCCCTCTCTCTCTCCCTCCACCCCTCCCTCTCTCCCTCCCTCCCTCCCTCCCTCTCTCTATCCCTCCCTCTCTCCCTCCCTCCCTCTCTCCCTCGCTTCCTCCCTCCCTTCCTCCCTCCTTTTCCTCTTCCTCTTTCCTCCCTCCCTCCGTCCCTCCCTCCCTCCGTCCCTCCCTCCCGCCGTCCCTTCATCGCTCATCCTTTCCTCTTCTCTCCGTCGCTCCTCTCTCCCTCCTCCTCTGTCCTTTCCTCCCTCCCTCCCTCCCTCCTTCCCTCCCTCCCTCCCTCTCTCCCTCCCTCCCTCCCTCCCTCCCTCCCTCCCTCCCTCCCTCCCTCTCTCCCTCCCTCCCTCCCTCCCTCCCTCCCTCTCCTCTCCTATCTCTGCCCCTCCTCCTCCCTCTGTCCCTCCTCTCTTTTCTTCTCGCCTCTCCTCCTCCTCCTCCTCCTCCTCCTCCTCCTCCTCCTCCTCCTCCTCCTCCTCCTCCTCCTCCTCCTCCTCCTCCTCCTCCTCCTCCTCCTCCCCCCCCCTCCCTCCCTTCCCCCTCTTCCCTCCTTCTACCTTCCTATACTCCTCCACTTCCTTCGCCTCCCTCCTCCCTCGCCCTCCTCCCCCTTCTCCCCTCTCCTCCTCCCTCTCTCCTCCTCCCTCCTCCTCCTCCCTCTTCCTCCCTCCTCCTCCTCCTCCTCCTCCTCCTCCTCCTCCTCCTCCTCCTCCTCCTCCTCCTCCTCCTCCTCCTCCACCTCCCATCTCTTCCCTACTCCATACTCCACCTCCCTTCTCCCTACTCCTCCTCCCTACTTCTACTCCATACTCTTCCTCCCTACTCCTCCTCCCTCCTCCTCCCTCCTCCTCCCTCTCCTTTCCCATCCTGCCCCCTCTTCCCTCTCCTCCTCCTCCCCCCTTCTCCTCTCCACCTCCCCCCCTTCTTCCTTCCTCCCCCCCTTCCTCCTTCCTTCTCTCTCAATCTCCCTCATGACAACATCGATAACGTTATCTCAAGACAGGTAGAAAGAAAGGAAGCTCACTGAAACTGATGATCTAGGAAGACAGGTCAGCTCCCACTTGATGCTCTGAAGAGGGCGATAGAAATGTCGCTGCAGCGTTGGGTTATTCTGCCTTGGAGTTGGTTGTTCCTGACTAGTTATCCATATAGCCTCACCTTCCCTTGACTCAAAAGGACGCTTACAATCCCCTTTAAATACAGACACATGCATGAACATACGCTTACACGCACGCTCGCACGCATACACACACACAAACATAAACTCACACACCAGCTACACACACACACACACACACACACACACACACACACACACACACACACACAGACGGATTAGCAGACACAAATACACTTATATACATACATGAACGGACAGACGGGCGGTGATATGAACACACAAGGAAACAGAAAAACAAAAGCAGGACAAAGCATTACCTTTTTCACGAGGGTCACTGAATGCGATGAGGCGCAATGGTGACGTAACGTATTTATTACATCACCAAGCTACGGTACTGTTGTTGTCAAGACAAATGACTTTGGAGTGCTGTGGACGAAGCTAGAATTCATGACTGGCAGCGGGGAGAGATCGCATGTAGGCCTATTCCAGAGAATTTACTACCATTCTGCACAGGAAGGAAGCATATCATTCGCATCTTCTCGTAAAATACGCTTCTCCCAAATCACAAACAGGGCTCATTGTAATCCATGTAAGTTCTACGTGTTTTGAGCTTTTTGACTTGAATTGATGTAATGGTGCTTAACCTTTTATGACTTTCTGCGGTGGCAGACTGCTGGAGCACTAAATTGAAAGCAAATTCGTGAAGAGTTCTGGGGAGTGAATGTCCCAAAGCTTTGCGACATGTTGAAAGGGACGATTCAGTCTCCTCACTCTGTGTAAAAAAGCATCTCCGCTGAGGACTTGGCGCAAATGAGCCTTTGGATAAAATATTCCTCGCCTCACAGTGAGTGATCATGTTTGACAGTGATTCTGTAATTTTCAGCACTTCGGCCCAGTGCGACTGCCCCCAAAATCAAGTTGTCATTGTAATTTCCGCCGTCATTGGGTGTGTGTTTTTAATTCTGGGCACCATAGGGAACTTCCTGATAATCTTCGTCAGAAGCCAGTCCGTGTATCGCAAACGAGCCAGCACTGTGTATATTGTAACACTGGCAGCGATAGATCAGTGCAATGTATTTTCAGGACTTTTGAGACACTTTATTGCCTCAGCGACTGGCTTTGACATCCTTTCCTCGGGGGAGATGACTTGTCGTGTGTTTCACCTGGTGCAATATTGCCTTATGTATGCAGCGTCCTGGCTGCCTTCAATGTTGAACGCGCCTGCATTATCTCCTCTCCGCTCACCTGCATCACCAGCACTTCTCAAGCAGGTGTCGTTGCAGTAGGCATCGTGACAGGATCTATCCTGTTCAACCTCTTCAAAGTTTTTACGTTTTCACGCCATACGGATGCAAAGAATTGTGCTTTTTGTGGGACGTCTACGAATAATGAATACTTCGCTTATAAAGTCTGGCCCCGGCTCAATCTTTTCGCTGATCTGCTTCTTCCTCTCGTGGCCTTCATTGTTTCTGAAGTTGTCATCTTTTTGACGATAAGGAAGCAAAACAGGATCATGGTACAATACTCGCAGATCTCCCCTCGTCTCACACGTGACATGAAGGAAGCGTATGACACTGAGGCTGAGATTGAAGGAGAGGAAGAGGCAGAGAAAGAAGAAGCTCCAACGTCCGAAGAGGTTGTTGTTGCTGGGAAAAACAAGAGTCTGGAATCAGGGCTGCAGATCCAGACAGGTGTCTCTCCCAGAGATGGGGCGTTGCTGCATCCACCTGTCCATTCAAGCTATACCAGGAATTCCAGTGCATAGCTCAGTGTGCTTGGAGTGAAACTGCGCAGGATGACGCAACAAATCTCGTTCGAGCCTTCGTCATCCCTTATATTTCAAAAAGACCAAGAGAATGCAATATTGAGACAAGTGACCCTTGCGCTTAAATAAAAAGCCAGTGAATCTACAAGTCGCCCGTACGAACCCTGATGTCTCTCTATTTATTCTGTTCCTAGTGGTCAACTTGGCCTATGTACTTCTCGCAGGACCAAGGGATATTTTCTATGTTCTGTATTTTGACAAAGTATCTAACAGTTCACACGAATGTAGAAAGGATGGCCTAAATTATTTGTACAGACTTCTTAGCACTTGGGGTTATGGTGTCAACAGCATGAATTTCTACATTTACTTTTTTCGAGTGAGACATTTCAAGCTGAGGTACGTTCAGCACTGAAGACATTTATAAAGCGCCCGAATGCTGAAGGTCAATGCACAACTATGAGACTGGCTATTCCTACTACCGGTGTTTGTGCACGTTTCCATAAAATTAATGTCATTGGCTATTGATTATTCATCACATGCAATTGGACAAGACATTGCCCAATATGTTGATTCCCAATACATCGTAACACATCAAGTGTGCAATGCTTAACAGTAGATGCTGCCTCTATGCCTCGTTAATTAGTTAATTTGCAAGATTTTCCTTAAAACTATTTAAGATGTTCATTGGGGTGTTGCAAATAGTGAGTTTTTTTCTATAAGACAATTGGTGTTTGTCGACAAAATGATGGATCTCAATCGCTTTGAGCCTGAAGTGCACTTAGAAGAGATAAAAAGTTACACTGTCGCCTATTTTTCTTAAATTCAATCTAACAGGTTCGTTTCAATTTAACTTAGTAGGCCTACATGGGGAATTTTTTATTCACATGCGAAGCAAAAGTGAGTCGATGTACTCACCCGTTTCGTCCGTCCGGGCGTCCGGGCGTCCGGGCGTCCGGGTGTCCGGGTGTCCGGGCGTCTGGGCGTCCGGGCGTCCGTGAAAAAACTTTAACGTTGGATTTTTCTCGGAGACTATTCAGTCTATCAACACCCAATTTGGCGTGATGGTGTATGATGACAAGGCCTCAAAAAACGTACACAGTGACTTGACCTTGCTTCAAGGTCAAGGTTGCAGGGGCCGTAAATGTTGTCTAAAATAGCAATTTTTCACATTTTCTCACTTTTCTCTGACGTTTTTGAGATTGAATACCTGACCTATATATGATGTGCATAGGGCAAAGTAAGCCCTATCTTTTGATACCAGTTTGGTTGACCTTGCTTTAAGGTCAAGATCACAGGAGCTCTTCAAAGTTGGATTGTATACATATTTTGAAGTGACCTTGACCCTGAACTATGGAAGATAACTGTTTCAAACTTAATAATTATGTGGGGCACATGTTATACTTTTATCATGAGACACATTTGGTCACATATCATCAAGGTCACTTTGACCCTTATGAAATGTGACCAAAATGGGGTAGTGAACCACTAAAAGTGACCATATCTCATGGTAGAAAGTGCCAGTAAGCACCATTGTGCTTCCTATGTCTTGAATTAACAGCTTTGTGTTGCATGACCTTGGATGACCTTGAACTTGTGTCAAGGCTACATGTATTTTTGTAGGAAAAATGTGTAAAGCATTCCTTAGTTTAGTGTATGATGTCATTTCTAGGTGTAGTTGTTTGACCTTGACCTTGATGGTCACCTGACATGTGAGTCGTATGGGCTTTGTCCTTCTTGTTAAGATTTAAAGTAATGAAATGCATTTTGGGGAAATTTGATCGTTATCAGCAATTCGATTTTTTTTCAATACTACATGTACTGCGGAAACCTCCATGATGAATTGATATTTAAACTTTCTGTATTCCTTGGGTCAGGTTTAATTGATTTGATTGTAGATATTATAAACCTTTCAAACTTACACATCGAAGAGTGTAACAATTGCTTCCATTGTTCTAACTTGAGTATTTGTTGCCTACTGGTCACAACACAAAGCAAATACGTATATGTAAAAGTTTTCCCAATGAGGAGAAAATTTTATATCCTGAAAGTATGTCTCAATGTGGAGCGACATTATTTCCGGAATATGTGTGTGCGTGTGTATGTGTGTGTGCGTGCGTGTGTGCGCGTGCGCGCGCGCGTGAGTGTTTTGTGTGTGTTTGTCTTTGTGTCTGTCGATCTGTCTGTCTATGTGTATGCGAGTGCATGCTTGAACACACATAATGCTTAATTACGTGTGTCAGTAAAAGTTTAGTTGAATAATTCAAACCTATTAAACTTGAAAACAACGATTGATTTTCCGGCTTTACTGTAGTATAAACGCGCTTTTTGTCACAGAACTATATGAGCAATTGTGTTAACATTGTCGACAAATTTCACTAGACCACCATACAGACATCGATGTCCTGAGGACGATATGAAGGTTCCGGGGATGAACTCTCCATCCATTTCTTCGAGAGGATGAACGGTTCTATATATGTCCCTCTCTGCGCATTTCTCTGAGACAGCTGCCTAAACCGGGCCAAGTTCCAAAATGGTACCTTACATCATTGTGGGGCAAGAGCATTCTATAGAAAGATGCCAGGACAGAAGGACTCGAGTAAGATCCACCAAGCCCTAACGGGCAGCAGTGAAGAGGGTAGCGCGCAGATGCATACACGTTTGCCCATGTGTGACTCAGTAATTGTAAGCCACTATTTGTCTCAAGAAATACGAGAGACTGCACACTGAGCTAGTTAAGTGAGCATATGAAAACCTCCTCCCTCGCGAGACAGTCTCTCACCCGCATTAAGGACATGTTGGTATGTATGTAGACCGTGGGATTTGGGGAGCACATTCCGCTCTCCGCAGTCTTCGCATTTACCCCTTCTTTTCCAGCTCAGCCTCGTGCACGTGCTCTGCAAGAGGTATGCCACTGATGCCGCTTTACCTCCAGGAGTCCCGCCCTCTGCCCGAAGCTCCCAGCTGTCAACAGGCCAGTAGCATGGACTATGGATGGCTATGCAAGGCAACATGGAGGAGGACGCGCGCAGAAGTGTCCCTTTGGTGCCATGAACAAAGCAATCGCTGAAAAACAACATTCTCTGACACGAGACTGTGTGCCGAAATGAGCATTTTGATAAGGGTACTGTTACATCGAAGGTATTTGAAGGGCTGAAGTAATCACCTAGACACAGTTGTATTCAGTCATGAGAAAAGGAAATATGCGTCTTGAAATGTTCTACTTGTTGTAATTTTTTCACCAATTCACATGAACATTCCTGAGTTGAACTGTGTCCTCTGGTTGCCACAGTGCAGCACGCAGTGTGTGGTGATCACGGTCAGTTTCAATAGCTTATCTTTCCAGTCTTGAGTTATCAGCTCACGGCTGATGAACCCTTGGGCTCCATCCACCTATTCTTTAGTGTTTTGTAAATGACAGGGAAATTGAGGTGTGAAATTTTCCCCTATCACCCATTATGAGTCTTCATGTTTGAAGGCTCTTCGCAGCCTTGCTGGCTGGTGGGCAGTGAGACTCGATTTAATTGATTTCATGTCACTGGTTAGATGGACTGTATAAGAACTCACTGTTGAGAAGAGTTTTAATTCTTTGTTAAAGATGGGTGTTTCTTAATGTTGTGGCCTTATATAGCCTACAAGGCTGATAGGCCCTTAAACTCCATCCATCCATCCATCCATCCATCAGCTCTCGAGTTCGATTTTCACCGGAGGTTCTGAAACTCCACGCCCACCCCCCATTAACCACCCCTCCTACCCCCTCCTTCCTTTCCCCAATCACTTTGCAGGTTATCGGGTCTGTGAAAGGAACTGAGACCCCCTATTGTCATCCAAATTTTCCTGTGCTTGGTGTCATCATTTTCCTCCAACTATGTGGCTTCCAGGGGATGACAGTAACAGACATTTACTGATTTAGTCTCGTGTCATGCATGTAGATTGTAAGCCGAAAAATGTGCTGGCTGTATTTCTTTTTTCTGAGCTTCATCCAATGAGCAGTATTTAGTGTCTCCATATTATAAAAAACTTTTAAATATATATTTTTTGTTTACTAGGAAAGCCACATGTTGAACCCAGCATCACTGCCAATGGCTTAAAAGTGAGCACAGTTGATGAGGTGTCACCTACCTCGGTAACACACTGTCCCGCATTTGTCATTGATAACACAATCAATGCGAGAATAGCTCAAGCTAGTGCAGTCATCGGCAGACTGCATGTAAACGCCTGGAATAGAAGGGGCATCAGTCCAGAACGAACCTGAAGCTGTCCCAGGCAATGGTCGTACCCTCGCTGCTGTATCTTTGCGAAACGTGGACAGTGAATCAGTGTAGCTTGGAAAGCTCAAGCCATCATGGCATCAACCCACTGTTTTACACGTCTCTTGTCGGGAAAAAAGTTTAATCTAGAGAAATCAGATTTGATGACGGGTGAATATTAAAACATTTACAGTGAATTATCCACATCTATCGGTCACCGTTTCCTGCGCTCACTGCCCAAAAATGCTTCACGGGCAGATGGACCTTACCGGTCATTCGTGCTGTAAGCTCTCCGGTCCCAAGATGTCTGAACGGTTTTCGTCGACGCCGGTGGACAAACAAGAAGATTTACTGTCACAAGTGCTGAATTATTGCACATCGATATGAATTATTTCGCCAGGCGGCCTGATTTGTGTATAAGGAAATGCGCAGTTAAAGGTCACCCATATATGTCACAATGACGTTTATCGCAGAAAATCATCACGTCATTATCATTCCGATAACTATCAAGGAATCAGCCACTAATCAACACTAGCATGACAACTGTGCTAACTTGGCACAGTCTACTTCTTAATCTTCTTTATTTCACGCATCGATGAGAAATCTAAGGTACGTCCAGATTATTTTCGATTCTCGACTTAGGAAATTACTTCAAATAGATCGCCGTAGAACAAGTTTACTATGTTGATGGACCGGTATTGATAGCGGATGAACTAAATAGAGTACTTGTAAGGAATGTAGTAGCACTGAGTGTTAAAATGCAAAAATGCCCATCTGACATAGCTCCAGCATCGCATACTCTTTGATAGCACTTTTCTGATAATGCCTTCGGTCAGCTTGAGCATATTTTAGATTTCCCATTCATTTATTCACTAATTCAATGATCTTTATCGAGCGAGAGGTAAGATACATGAACCAATTAACTTGCAAGGGAATAATTTGACACACCACGCACATTTCAACGTAAATTTCTTCGATTTTTTTAAAAAAGAGAACAGGAAATCAATTTGTCTTCGACTGTGACAACTTGGTTTCCTAAAATAATAGTTTGAACTGCTGTTGTCAGTTTTGTTCTCACCATCCATGTGTGCCTGTTGTTATGATTTATAATGTGGTTCGTGGAGTTATTGACGCCCCACTGTGCTCCCTTCTGCACCATTTCTGGAGTCGTTGAGCATCTGTATGCTTATCTTGTCCCTTTTCAGCCTGGCTGCTGCTGGATGCTTCATTCACTGAACAGCTTGTTTATAAAAAAAAACAGTCGGACAAAACATCAGTCGGTATGAACGTCTCGAAAAACGAAAATGCAACAGCTGTGCAATGTACTCTGCCCAACGAAGCATTCTTGTGGCTGTTGCGAATCGTCGGCACCGTAGTTATCTTAGCTGGCAACACAGGAAACGTTCTCATCGTAATCATCAAAATGCAGCCGCTAGTGCGCCGTAGCAACAGTGCAATCTATTTAGTGGCTCTAGCCATCACGGACGAATGCAGTCTGCTAATGGAAGCGCTTCGTTACTACACCCTGTCGATCAAAGGATATGACACCGCCACGCTGTCGAGCAGCTCTTGCAAGATGTTCATGTGGCTTCAGCACTCTTTCCAGTACAGCGCGGCATGGATTTTAATCGCCTTCAACATCGAAAGATGTGCACGCGTTGTCACTCCACTTGTGGCGATTACTAAATGGACACACACCGCACTTTTTGTGGCCTGCATAGCTTTCTTTTGGCTCATGCTCAACAGCTACAGGTTAAACGAAGCTCACGTCATCGAGTACAAGGGATGTGTCATCTGTTCAACGGCCAAACAATTCAAAGTCTTCAACTTGATCATCTGGCCATGGCTCCACCTCACCTTTGACTTCATCTTACCTTGTGCCTGCTTTGCTGTTTGTCACTTAC
>JAWQFJ010022902.1:0-7500 GCA_034096865.1 Theodoxus fluviatilis | reverse complement strand
GTGTCAACCCCCTTCCCCTCTCACTGTCACCTCCTCCACCCCTCAACATCCACCGCGTACTTCTCATCTGTGTCAAGGTGTCAATCCCTCTCTCTTCCCCTCTCCCCTCCCCCTCCTCTAAACACCCACTACCTACTTCTCATCTGTGTCAGGGAGTCAACCCCTTTCTCTCTCCCCTTCTCACCTCCTCCACCCCTCAACATCCACCGCGTACTTCTGTTCCGTGGCAAGTGTCAACCTGCTCTCTCTCACCTCCGCCTCCCCCCACACCCGCCACAACTTCCTGTCTTCCTGTACTTGTGCAGTCTGACTTGCCGTCTGGGACAGCTCGGAGTTCAGTCAGCCTTTCTGCCTCGCGATAGCAAGTCCGTCCCTGAGTAGCGATGTCTTTCTCCATAGAAATAATTCGTCAGCCGTACTAGCTTCTACACTCAGCTCTGATCATACTCAAAGGGTGCCTTCAACTTCGACACATGGGTCGGGTCTGAGCTGAAATGTTTTGTGGAGCTGGGTGGGAGTGAGGTCGCCATGACGGATTGTAGTGACGCGCAGCAGGACTTCGTGCGGACTGAGGTGCACTGATGGGAGGCCGTGCACAGGTCACGGGGACCCTGCACGCACTCATACATCAACACAGGCACACACAATCGCGTGCGCGCGCACGCACACACACACACACACACACACACATACACACCAACACACACATACACACATCCACATACACACACATCCACACACATACACACACACACACACACACACATATACACACACAGATTTCCGCAGTGCTCGATTGCTCTAGCCACGGTGATCGACGTTTGCAAATGGCGCAGTCACGGACGAACTGGCTCTCTCCCAGCCCTCCTCCACTCACCTGCACACCCCCTTGTCCTCCGGTGCTCCCCCTCTCCTCTGGCTGCCCCCTCGGTGTGCACGCAGGTCAGGATCCCGAACAGGAGCGCACGCGCAGCAGTGGAGCTGCAGTATCCACGGCTCAGATGAACAGACAACTAAGGGGAAGTAACTCCGTAAGGCGTGTAAGCAACTGCGCATGTGGGACTAGCTTCTAGGAAGAGCGGGAAAGCCTTCTCGGAATTCTCGCATTCATCGTTTGCTTTGTCACGGTACATCGCGTTTGGCAAGACTTTCAGAAAAGGGGAGTGTGTGTGTGTGTGTGTGTGTGTGTGTGTGTGTGTGTGTGTGTGTGTGTGTGTGTGTGTGTGTGTGTGTGTTCAAAAAGGGGGAAATAACTTTCTTGTCTGCTGCAAGGACAGATTCCGTGTGCCCGCTGTGTCCCACACATGCTTTTGATTTATAAATATCTGGGTTCTCACTTCTATCACTGTGTTCGTCAAACACAGTTTACGTATGCCGGTTTATAGTGCCTTTGAACTGCATGCAAGTACATTTGGAGGCATTTGAAAGGTATGCGGTAAAATGCTGAATGTCGAATGGAGTATTGCGGCTCATAAATCACT
Organism: Theodoxus fluviatilis; assembly: GCA_034096865.1. NCBI lineage: Eukaryota > Metazoa > Mollusca > Gastropoda > Cycloneritida > Neritidae > Theodoxus > Theodoxus fluviatilis. The sequence goes on along the minus strand of JAWQFJ010022902.1, from coordinate 6,019 downwards.
GTGGGCTATGTATGGCCGTTGATCACGGAAATCAATATTACTGGTTAAGGGCTGGTCACGTGATGATTTTCCTAGTTATTCGCCTCTCACGGAGAACTCTCATCTTGGAAAGTCGGCGGTGAAGCGGAAAACAGCACTGTTGTTCTGAGGTTTGGACGGCGCGACGGTCAGCAATTACTTGCAAGCATTGCCGTGCGAGGAACGTGGCGACGAAAGCCTCCGTCCCAGCAGCGACGGGACCAGCGGCGCGCAGAAATTCACCGAGGCAAGGGTGAGCAGAATGTACTTCAAAGTATTTCGTTTTAAATGCTGTCATTGAATCCGGCTTGAATTTGGATTTTGAACAAGAGGATGCACGCAATGCACGTGCTCCAGCGGCATCACGTCAGCCACAGCGCCCTTGACCTTTGACCTCCGGCGGGTAGACTGCCTTGACAACACAATATACAGCAGTCATCTCTCTCGATTATCTGCAGCTGAGCACCGAGGCATGACCATCAATACCATCGATAACCCTGAGATCGTGGCCTCAACACCTTCCGCCCAAGAGGAGATCACAGGAGAGATTGCGAAGGTGTCCTCAAGCGAATTATGGAACAAGTGTCTGACCGCGTAACAGATTGCTGGCAGAACATTACAGAGCTGAGAGAAGAAAATGCTGCTGCCATTGCTCCCCGAGCCATCCCGGATAGCGACCATTCCATCGACAGCTTCTGATCCCTGTGACTGCTCATCACAGCACTCCCGAACAGGCTGCATCCGCTGAAGACTCTAAGATCACTCCTGTTCCTGAAGACCCGCGACCCACTTCGAGACGCCGCGCCAGGGACGGTGACGACGCAGACCGACCACGTGGGCGGAGCGTGCGAGCGGCGAGAAAACAGCAAACGCACAAACTGCTTGGTAGTGTGGGGTCGAGGGCATACACTGCCCATTTCTTTTTGCTGTGTCAGTACTTTGTTGTGTAGTGGTGGATTTGTATTGTATTAGTATATTGTTGTGTAGTGGTGAGTTTGTATTGTGTTGTTTCAGTATATTGTTGTGTAGGGGTGAGTTTGTATTGTGCTGTATCAGTACTTTGTTGTGTAGTGGTGAGTTTGTATTGTGCTGTATCAGTACGTTGTTGTGTAGTGGTGAGTTTGTATCGTGCTGTATCAGTACTTTGTTGTGTAGAGCTGGATTTGTATTGTATCAGTATATTGTTGTGTAGTGGTGAGTTTGTATTGTGCTCTCTCAGTACTTTGTTGTGTTGTGTAGTGGTGGATTTGTATTGTGCTGTATCAGTACTTTGTTGTGTTGTGGTGGATTTGTATTGTATCAGTATATTGTTGTGTAGTGGTGAGTTTGTATTGTGCTGTATCAGTATTGTGCTGTGCAGTGGTGAGTTTGTATAGTGCTGTATCTGTACTGTGTTGTGTAGTGGTGGGTTTGTATAGTGCTGTATCTGTACTGTGTTGTGTAGTGGTGAGTTTGTATTGTGCTGTGCAGTGGTGAGTTTTTATAGTGCTGTATCAGTATTGTGCTGTGCAGTGGTGAGTTTGTATAGTGCTGTATCTGTACTGTGTTGTGTAGTGGTGAGTTTTTATAGTGCTGTATCTGTACTGTGTTGTGTAGTGGTGAGTTTGTATTGTGCTGTGCAGTGGTGGGTTTGTATAGTGCTGTATCAGTACTGTGTTGTGTAGTGGTGGGTTTGTATAGTGCTGTATCTGTACTGTGTTGTGTAGTGGTGAGTTTGTATTGTGCTGTGCAGTGGTGAGTTTGTATAGTGCTGTATCTGTACTGTGTTGTGTAGTGGTGAGTTTGTATTGTGCTGTGCAGTGGTGAGTTTGTATAGTGCTGTATCTGTACTGTGTTGTGTAGTGGTGAGTTTGTATTGTGCTGTGCAGTGGTGAGTTTGTATAGTGCTGTATCAGTATTGTGCTGTGCAGTGGTGAGTTTGTATAGTGCTGTATCTGTACTGTGTTGTGTAGTGGTGAGTTTGTATTGTGCTGTGCAGTGGTGAGTTTGTATCGTGCTGTATCTGTACTTTGTTGTGTTGTTGTGGATTTGTATTGTATCAGTATATTGTTGTGTAGTGGTGAGTTTGTATTGTGCTGTATCAGTATTGTGCTGTGCAGTGGTGAGTTTGTATAGTGCTGTATCTGTACTGTGTTTTGTAGTTATCTATTTTTGCTGAGCTGTGATTTGGTTTGAAGGTTTTGTGCAATAGTGCGTGTGTGTTGTATTTGTGTTGAGCTATGTAGTGTTTGCGTTGTGCCATGCGCAGTGTGTCATTCTGTTGTGATAGTGCTTGATGTGTCTGTTATATCTGTGCATTATTTGTGTTGTCTTTGTGTTGTATTAATATTGTGCTGTGCAATATAGTATTTGACGTTCTTGTTGTTCCCGGGTTTATCTGTTTTGAAAATGTTGTGTTATGTTTGTTGGGAGTTTAAAAAAAGAAGTATTGGGCTGCCTAGTGCATGAATTGTGTTGTGATGTACTTGAGCCTTGTGCATTCGTAGGTTGCTGCATTATTACTATGTTGTGCAATGTGCAGGCTTGCGTGTAGTTTTGTGTTTCCGTCGGTGATGGCCCCACACCTTCAGGACACGTTGTTTTGGTGACGGTCCTAGACACTGTGTGCAGAGGAAAGTGACATTCTCGCACTGGTGACGGTCCTAGACACTGTGTGCAGAGGAAAGTGACATTCTCGCACTGGTGACGGTCCTAGACACTGTGTGCAGAGGAAAGTGACATTCTCGCACTGGTGACGGTCCTAGACACTGTGTGCAGAGGAAAGTGACATTCTCGCACTGGTGACGGTCCTAGACACTGTGTGCAGAGGAGAGTGACATTCTCGCACTGGTCAGGGTCCTAGACTCTGTGTGCAGAGGAAAGTGACGTTCTCGCACTGGTGACGGTCCTAGACACTGTGTGCAGAGGAAGGTGACATTCTCGCACTGGTGACGGTCCTAGACACTGTGTGCAGAGGAGAGTGACATTCTCGCACTGGTGACGGTCCTAGACACTGTGTGCAGAGGAAAGTGACATTCTCGCACTGGTGACGGTCCTAGACACTGTGTGCAGAGGAAAGTGACATTCTCGCACTGGTGACGGTCCTAGACACTGTGTGCAGAGGAAAGTGACATTCTCGCACTGGTGACGGTCCTAGACACTGTGTGCAGAGGAGAGTGGCATTCTTGCACTGGTGACGGTCCTAGACACTGTGTGCAGAGGAAAGTGACATTCTCGCACTGGTGACGGTCCTAGACACTATGTGCAGAGGAATGTGACATTCTCGCACTGGTCAGGGCTCTCAGAACGATCGATCAGTACGGACAGCAACAACAAACAACAAACAACAAACAACAAACAACAAACAACAACTCACCGCATTTATTGGTCCATGTATAAGTTTCACCGAGAGTTATTCCTCAAGGTAATATGCCTATTTCCTTCAACTAAAAATATTGTGTAGCACTAGAAAAAAACAACTTGTAAAATATCTCCATCTGTTGTGTTTCCTTTGAGAGAGAGAGAGAGAGAGAGAGAGAGAGAGAGAGAGAGAGAGAGAAAGAGAGGGGGCAGATAGGGAGGGAGGGATAAACTGAGATGGGAGGGAGGGAGGTTGGGAGAGAGAGAGAGAGAGAGAGAGAGAGAGAGAGAGAGAGAGAGAGAGAGAGAGAGAGAGGGGGGAAGGGAGGGAGATAAAATAGAGAATAGAGAGAGAAAAGAGAGAGAGGGAGAGAGAAGGGGGGGGGGGGGCAGATAGGGAGGGAGGAATAAACTGAGATGGGAGGGAGGGAGGTTGGGAGAGAGAGAGAGAGAGAGAGAGAGAGAGAGAGAGAGAGAGAGAGAGAGAGAGAGAAGGGGGGGCAGATAGGGAGATAAAATAGAGAATAGAGAGAGAAAAGAGAGAGAGGGAGAGAGAAGGGGGAGGGGGACAGATAGAGAGGGAGGTGTAAACTGAGATGGGAGGAAGGGAGGTTGGGAGAGATAGAGAGGGACCGTATCAACACACACACAGTCTGTCATCCGTGGTGCCGTCAGCCAGACCGTATCAACACACACAGTCTGTCATCCGTGGTGCCGTCAGCCAGACCGTATCAACACACACAGTCTGTCATCCGTGGTGCCGTCAGCCAGACCGTATCAACACACACAGTCTGTCATCCGTGGTGCCGTCAGCCAGACCGTATCAACACACACAGTCTGTCATCCGTGGTGCCGTCAGCCAGACCGTATCAACACACACAGTCTGTCATCCGTGGTGCCGTCAGCCAGACCGTATCAACACACACAGTCTGTCATCCGTGGTGCCGTCAGCCTGGCAGTACGGACGCAGTGGTGCCTCCTACGTCTGGATCTCGCACACATACGGGTACTGCAGGCTGCAGTTCCGGGTGCGCAGTTTGGAGACGCTCATGAGATACATGCAGTCCTCCACTGCATAGTCGTTAGGCTCCCCCGTGTCCCAGTGGTCTCTTGCCCTGCGCCCGCTCCACCATCGCCACTCACCTGTCCACAATGACAGTGGGATGAGGGAGGCAGGGAGGGAGGGAAGGAGGGAGGCAGGGAGGGAGGGAGGCAGGGAGGGAGGGAGAGAGGGAGGGAGGGAGGGAGAGAGAAAGAAAGAGAGAGAGAACTGAACTGAACTGAACTGAACTTCATTTAGGAGGTCGGCCCATTGCAATTTCATGTTGAATGTGGTGCTCCCACGTTGCAACACTATGGTTCGTTAAGGAATCATCTTCATACGAGCAATTCATTCAGGCAAATGTACAAACAATTCATATAGGCCAATATAGCTGTTTCAGTGCAATATTATTGAAAAACATTCTATTAAGTGCCTGTAACAAGCTTTGAGACACGTCTACTGTCTTGTGTTTTGCTCTCTCATTCTAAGAGCATAAAATATGAACATTGCTAGAGATCTCGTCATTTTTTCCTCCTTTCCTTCCATCAATGTTTTGCAGGCAATAGCTTTCCATTATTTCACTCGGAATCTTTCTCCATATATATTTACCCTCAGTTCTGCATATGCAGGACAGGACAGTAGAAAATGCTCTCCATTCTCCCTTTTCTTACACAATGGACATTTGGTGTCTTGAATACCTGCATACCTTTTGCTGATGAGCAAATCATTAATGCCAAATCGAAAAGGAATGAATGCATCTCAGAATGTTTTCACTTCAAGTACATTTAGATAGTTATCTTTACCAAAGTTTTGTTTGAAGGATGAGTACCATACATATCTGTCATTACACTTGTTCTTTGCAGTCCAACCTTGCATACAACAATCTTTCATTCTTTGTTTGAGCTGTATCAGAAAACGTTTCTCATCGCCGACTCCTCCATTCATCCACACAAAGCCAAAACCCAATTGGCATAGGCAGTTCTTCACTAATCCTGTCCAGTTTCTGTCAGCAACAATACATGAATTCAAGAGCATTCTATATGCTTGCTTTGGGAGTCCATCTTGTCCCATGTGACACAGTTTTAACCAGTATTTTACGGCCCTAACACCACTATTGATCAAGATCGGAAATATTCCAAGTTCTCCGTAGATCATATGGTTTGGAGTTCTCAAATCAAGTCCCATATACTTCTTGCAGATGAAAGTATGAGTCTTCTCTACCTTCACACTTCTCTGGAGACCCCAAATTTCCGAACCTTACAGTAGCGTCGCCAGAACACGCGCGTCAAACATGTTTGTGAACACTTCAGTTTAGGTACTGCGCATGTTCCACAGTTATCTTAAAACCTGAACTCCTTTCTGATTCCCTCTCACTGCTAGATGCCCAAATGTAGTACAGAGAGAGAGAGAGAGGGAGGGGGGGGAGGGAAGGAGAGGTAGGGAGGGAGGGACGGAGGAAGAGGGAGGAAGGGAAGGATTGATTGATTGATTGATTAAACTTTATTTTTCAAGGGAAATACATGGATTAGGCAGAACTGTCTATCTTACATTTAGCCAGGAGAGAGAGAGAGAGAGAGAGAGAGAGAGAGAGAGAGAGAGAGAGAGAGAGAGAGATTGATG
>JAWQFJ010022901.1:20000-21786 GCA_034096865.1 Theodoxus fluviatilis | reverse complement strand
GACGAAGAGTCCCAGCACTCGTAGTGTCACAATTGACGAAAACTGCTCAGCAACGGAGCCCCAGCACAACGCGTCTTGTCTCGGCGGCGTCTCAGGGCAGAATGAGAGAGAGAGAGAGAGAGAGAGAGAGAGAGAGAGAGAGAGAGAGAGAGAGAGAGAGAGAGAGAGAGAGAGAGAGAGATTTGGAGCTGCAGAAGAGGATGATGCTTCGGCAGCTGAAATACGGGCACCACCGCTGGGTTTATTTCAGAGTTTTCTGTGGGAGTTCTTCTGTCAGTGGAACAGAAATGAGCTGCAAAAGTGACAGACTACAGTTGAAAGTGTAGCTGAAATGGTCGTTATCGGCAACATTTCCGGACACTGTACCTGAGGTACTCTGTCCGATCGGACAGAGTACCTCAGTTTGAAATCTCGTCCTTACAGTCACGTGACATACCGATGATAGCGCTCAGCTCAGACCTCAGCCGCCACTCCGCCTGATTGACTTCGCACGCCCGGGGAGTTATGCTAAGATCCGGCCGCATTAATGTATCTGCGTTTTGTGACAAACGTCTTGCTCGGCGGTACTGTACTCCATGCACCTTAACGGTCCGCGTGATTCGGGTGTAATCTTAAGCTAAACGACGTTCCGAATGTTTCCGACTTCGACCATGGCATTTCAGCAGCGCCAATAAACGTCGTTTAGCTTAAGATTACACCCGAATCACGCGGACCGTTAAGATGCATGGAGTACAGTACCGCCGAGCAAGACGTTTGTCACAAAATGCAGATTTATTAACGCGGCCGAATCTTAGCATAACTCCCCGGGCGTGCGAAGTCAGTCAGGCGGAGTGGCGGCTGCAGTCTCGTTCTCGTTCAAATGCCGAGATTTCAAACTGAGGTACTTTGTCCGATCGGACAGAGTACCTCAGGTACAGTGTCCGGAAATGTTGCCCATAACGACCATTTCAGCGAAAGGGTAGTACGAATGTCCGTCACTTTGTGGACCTCAGGAACGATAAGTTGTGTTCGAGAAACGGAGGACATTGCCATCCAAGGCAGGTTCTCTGTGCAGGCAATGCCCAAGTGTCTTCTTAGGATATGATCTGTACCAGCACGCCTTGTGCCTCGAAATGGCATCTACCGTGGTGGCAAACATTCGACCTTGCTACATGAAATGTTTCGCCCGACTCCATGTTTAGCAATGGCGTCCAGCCCGTGAAAGGTCCCCTGGATGTCTAGGTTGTTGTAGGTGAGATACGACTGAATACATGTACTTTTTGGAACTGTTCTCGGCAATCACTGACACCACTGAATAGGCAGATGTGGTGTATGTCTATGCTCCTTGCTTACTCGGTGATCTGCAAAGCGACAAGTCGATCGGCCTAGACAAGTGTTGGCCACTGGGCGACGTCACCACCACGAACGTCTTTTGTGCAATTTATGAATGTTTCCTTTTTTCGCACTATTTTCTAAGCACTCCTGTTCAGGCGACAAACAAAAACCATGATCGAGGTAGCATGGGCAAAAACAAAAATACAAGGAGAAAAAAGGGTTGGTAGGTAGCGCATGACCTTTCTCCTCCTCCACACTCCTCCTCCTCCTTCCCCCCCCCCCCCACCCCCGCCCCCTCCGCCCCCCCCCCCCCCACTCCCCTTCCTCTTCCTTCTTTTTTCCCCTTTTTCTTTTTCTTCTTTACTTCTTCTTCTTCTTCTTCTTCTTCTTCTTCTTCTTCTTCTTCTTCTTCTTCTTCTTCTTCTTCTTCTTCTTCTTCTTCTTCTTCTTCTTCTAATTGTATTTCTTTCTT
>JAWQFJ010022901.1:0-17500 GCA_034096865.1 Theodoxus fluviatilis | reverse complement strand
GGATGGATGGATGCATGCATGGATGGATGAATGGTTGGATGGATGGATGGATGGATGGATGCATGGGTGGGTGGATGGATGAATGGATGCATGCATGGATGGATGGATGAATGCAGGGATGGATGCAGGGATGGATGCAGGGATGGATGGATGCATGGATGGATGCAGGGATGGATGGATGCAGGGATGGATGGATAGATGGATGGATGGATGAATGGATGGATGGATAGATGGATGGATGGATGAATGGATGGATGGATGGATGGATGGATGATGGATGGATGGATGATGAATGGATAGATGGGTGGATGGATGGATAGATGGATGAATGGATGGATGGATGGACGGACGGACGGACAGATGGATGGATGGATGAATGGATGGATGGATGGATGGATGATGGATGATGGATAGATGGATGGATTGATGAATGATGGATGGATGGACGGACAGACGGATGGACGGATGGTGAATGACGGCCTATCCGCCTTTGTAGGCTATGTAAGGCCATTGATCATGGCAATCATTAGAACTGGTTGGAATAAGAGCCAGTTAAGTCACGATTTCCCCATAGTAATTCGCCTCTTACGAACCACGTGGGGAAACGCGGTGGGTCTATTCTCACCCCCAGCCCACAGGGGGTCTATTCTCACCTCCAGCCCACAGGGGGTCTATTCTCACCCCCAGCCCACAGGGGGTCTATTCTCACCTCCAGCCCACAGGGGGTCTATTCTCACCCCCAGCCCACAGGGGGTCTATTCTCACCTCCAGCCCACAGGGGGTCTATTCTCACCTCCAGCCCACAGGGGGTCTATTCTCACCCCTAGCCCACAGGGGGGACACGCGGTGGGTCTATTCTCACCTCCAGCCCACAGGGGGTCTATTCTCACCTCCAGCCCACAGGGGGTCTATTCTCACCTCCAACCCACAGGGGGTCTATTCTCACCCCCAGCCCACAGGGGGGAAACGCAGATCGCCTGAGTGAATTAAGTGTGCATGCATGGTTGACGCACACCTGTCATCTGCGCACGCAGACCTCTATAGGCACACTGACATTTCGAGATATATTGATTGTAACTCGTTGGCTGGATGTTTCTTTTTTTATCAGGGGACGGTGACGTACGCATGAGCGTGTGCTTGTCCTGGGCCGCGTTCAGTTCTCTCTTTGAATAGCTGCGCCGGGTACATTTCACCTACAACGTCTTTCAGGCTTCGCAGTCGAGTCGTCTTAAGGCTGAGTGCAGCTGAGTGTCCACTTCGCTGCGTCTTTGCACAGCCTGCGGAGTTGCGGCCTCAGGCAGCGTACCCTGCTTCCGGGACAAGTGCGCCTCTCACCACTGCTGTCGTCACGTGACTTGTCGGTTTGGAGCGTGGGCAGTCCTCAGACGAGTGACTGCTCGGGGAGGAGTGAAACAGTGAAAGGTGAGAAAAGGGGTTTGCTTGAACAACCCAGAAAACTCATCTATTCTTTTATTTTGTGTTCCCTTGATCTAAAGGCATAGTATATGTACATAGCTACTGATCTTGTCATTATGTCATTAGCCCCCTGTATAAGATATTGACATACATTACCATACTCTCTCTTATTTAAGTACCGCTCTAGGGGGGGGGGGGGGAGAGAGAGAGAGAGAGAGAGAGAGAGAGAGAGAGAGAGAGAGAGAGAGAGAGAGAGAGAGAGAGAGAGAGAGAGAGAGAGAGAGAGAGAGAGAGAGAGAGAGAGGTGCACAAAAGGCGCAATTTGGCGTATTTTGTCCCAAACTTTACCCGCGTAAGGAACTAACTCGAAACTCACTCCGATTATTGATTCGTATTGTAGTCGTCCCTGTCACACTGCTAAACTAGTACGCTTGCAAGGGGAAGGCAAGAAAGGAAAAAAACGATCGGTTTCACTCACTGACAGGAAAATCGCCGACTACAGGCGGGTTTCTACAAACTCCTTCACAGACATTGCCGGGCAAAGTCTTGCCATTTCAAGAACAACTTCAAGAAGCAGAGTGTCTCTCTTCCGCCCCTTCCAAAAACATTTTTACCCTGAGTAAATAAAAATACTTTTGTTCGGAGCAAACCACCCCGCCAGGGAACCGTCATAGGCATATGATTTATTGTCGCGGCGACAATGTACGCACCACAGCAATCCATCAATCATTTTTCTTTAGAGTTCGGGTTTTAAAAAGAGGCGAGACGCGAGTACGGCAGATTGGGGAGGGGGGAAGGAGAGGGGGAGGGGGAGGGGGGAGGGGGAGGGAAGGGGGGGGTTGGGGGGGGGGTTGTACAAGGTAAAACCTTGGTACAGGGAGAGCATAAAAGGAGGGAAAATGCTTCTGCATCTTGTTAATACGAGCTGGGAGAGGAAGTCATTGCGTACACAAAGTGTCGCCTTTGAACGAGCCACTACATTCGAGCAGTCTGGCGGGAGAGAAGATTGCATAGTAAGGGGTGAGTAACATACTCCCCTTTGTTCTCCTCTTCATTCAACACCGCACTTCTGGCAGAAATTGACAATACCCGCAGTATTCAGTCTGTGATGACTCCACACCGGTGCAATATTGTCGAATCCTTGATGCACAGAATTACAGGGATAAATCCGTAAGAACTTGACCACTCGATCTTTTATTACTGAATGTCTGTCTTGGTTTTGATCATTTTGGTGTTTGCATGTTAGTGACTAACTGTAAAGGGATCCCAGTGGGACAAGTCCCATAGAATGACTGATCCTGTTCCGATGTCCTGGTAACCTCTGTGGCTGCTTGGGGTTGCCCAGGGCTGAGCTACTGGAGAAGCATTCTAGTCAACTGGAGATTTCGCCTACCGGCGAAAGAGTCTCTAGCACAGTTCATATCACGTGATGGAAGGATTCCGTCCGAAATAGGCCTATCCAAATGGAGATCACACGAGAGGCTTGTGAGATAGCCCTCTGCTCCCTGACATACGCCGTTAAAGTAGTTCTGAGACTATTTCGCACAAAATTCATAACTTACACTTGTTGAGGTAATAAACAATCGATAATTCGATAGAATAAAATGATTGTGTTGACATGGAAACAAGTTTTGACATCTGAATGATTTCTGTAAAAAGTGAGGAAAAAACAGTATCCGTAGCGAACTATTTTTGGCACAGTGCTGTAATGCGAAGGGTCAAGTCTATTACGCATTCATTGCAAACTGCGCCAGAGTCACTACTGACTCGGGTTCCCAGAATGCTGGAGCAGGCCCCGAAAGCCCAGCAGCCAGTGTCTCCAGCTGACGAGGGGACATTGAACACCTTTGACAGAGCTAACATCCCATTTGTGGCCTTCCGCTTGAGAAAGAGACGATTGCGGTGGCTTGGACAAGTATGAAACGTGGAGGATGGTTAGCTCTCTAAAGATGTCCTTTATGGCGGTTGTGTCCGAAAATGCCCATGTAAAAACGCAGCCAATCAGATGCTGTGGCCCGTCAGCTTGTGTGTGACGTCATAATTATGCGCTGTCTTTCCCGCACCCCTCTCCTCGGACGAGTCCACTATACTATAGGGTGGCCCGCCTGCAGAAGTCTAACCCTTATTGGTTACTCGTGATGACCACGGTCGCTGACATCTCTAGGAAGTGAGAGAAGAGGAAAATGGCCGGTTCCGCACTGATCAAAACGGTGCCTATGGGGGAGTTGTTTTCCTAACTAGTACAAGTGCGCTTGAGAATTGTGCACACGTCTCAGTTTGTTTATTTGTTTGTTCGTTTTTGTTTTGCTTGGGGGTAGATTTTCTTAAGACTCGTGAGAGCAAATCTTTATAGGAAAAATGCGTATTCTATTCTTCGGTTGAAATTCGTTTCGAACGTGTGAAATTCGTCGTATGTGAAAGAACATGGAATTTCTTTATTGTTTTCCTTCAAGGACCCCACAATCTGTCTTCAACGTTCACATATTTTGCTCAGCAGGTCTTGATGAGTAATCGATCGTTCTTTATTTGTCTATTTATTTTTTGATCGCTCATTTAGTTGGTCTGTCCTTTGTTCGTTTATAGACGGTTCTTAAAAACAGATATTCCAAGTGCATTTAATAATGTTTCCTTTCCCCGCGGCGTTTTGCAGTTTCCGCCCAGCTTCTCAGCTTTGCAGTTTTTCCGTCACCGGTCTGAACCGGTTTTCTCGGAGATTAAGTTCACAGACAGCTCCTCCCTCTTCATCCCCCTACGTCCACCCCCTACCCCTTCCTCCCCTCCCATAGCTTGAGTAGAGAGAAAGGGGAAAGGATGAAAGCAACTGTGAAAGAGGCGAAATGATGGAGACAGATGGGGAGATGGGGGCAGCTAAAGGGGGTGGTGGGTGGGGGTGGGGGGTGGGGGTGGGAGGGGAGAAGTTGATGTGACCTTCAAAAGTTGCTTCCGAGGCTGATGGATCTGTGCCCCCACCCCACCCCCTTCCCCACCCCCATTACCCCCACCCCCTTCCCTTCTCCTCCCTCCCCTTGACTTTAGAGTGACTATAAAACGGAATAAATGCATAGTATTGCAGCTTCGTTTGCAAGTCCCACACCTGTCGTCCAACACGGCGTGTCTGTGTTTATGGGCTGTGGACAAACGAGTCCATCTTGCTGCCCTCTGCGCCGTCTGTGAGGGTTTTAAGCATCTCTCCAACAAGGTTTTAAACATCTCTCCAGCAAGGTTTTAAACATCTCTCCAGCAAGGTTTTAAACATCTCTCCAGCAAGGTTTTAAACATCTCTCCAGCAAGGTTTTAAACATCTCTCCAGCAAGGTTTTAAACATCTCTCCAGCAAGGTTTTAAACATCTCTCCAGCAAGGTTTTAAACATCTCTCCAGCAAGGTTTTAAACATCTCTCCAGCAAGGTTTTAAACATCTCTCCAGCAAGGTTTTAAACATCTCTCCAGCAAGGTTTTAAACATCTCTCCAGCAAGGTTTTAAACATCTCTCCAGCAAGGTTTTAAACATCTCTCCAGCAAGGTTTTAAACATCTCTCCAACAAGGTTTTCAAGTCAGTCAGTCGAGGAGCACTGGTTTGGGAGGAAGTTTTCCCCAGCTCTAAGCTATCTCCGTGACTGGTAGATGACTGTAGTTTGTGGTTGGTTTCCTCCAGTCTCCAATCAAAACAGCGGTAACTGGATTGCAAACTTGCTACAATTCGACTCTGGCAGGAGGGAGAAATATTCAGGTAAATACGGACGCATAGTAAATGGCAGCTCTGTGGTATGATGTGCGGTTAGTGGTAGCTTTGTGGCTGCTGGGACTTCGATGAAGAGAAGGTTGATTATGCTGAATGACACAGGGATGATTGCTGATGACGTTAGCGTAGAATGTTGAGACAGAGAGAGAGAGAGAGAGAGAGAGAGAGAGAGAGAGAGAGAAGGGAGGGGGGAGGGAGAGAGCGAGAGAGAGAGAGGGAGAGAGAGAGAGAAAGAAAGAGAGAGAGAGAAAAAGAGAGAGAGAGAGAGAGACAGAGAGACAGAGAGACAGAGAGACAGAGACAGAGAGAGTAGCAGACATACGGACAGACAGCAACATAGACACACAGACAGCAACACAGACACGCACACACACACACACACACACACACACACACACCTACCTACACACACACACTCATACATACATTCACGCATGCACGCGCGCACACACATACACACACGCACAGCACACACACGCGCGCGCTCGCGTACACACACTCATACATCACACACGCACATACACACACAAACACACACGCACGCACGCACGCACATACGCGGATGCACGCACGCACACACGCACACACACACGCACACACAAACAAACAGACACACACAAACACACGCACACATGAACACACACACACACAGCAAAGCACCTTCTTAAGAAAACTGCTCAGGAATCATGCAAAACTTTCAATAATCACCTACAGAGAAGCATCTTTCTGGAGTTTTAAACCTCTTTAGACTGGTTCAAAACCGCCCCCTCCCACCCCCCACCCCCACCCCCCACCCCCCACCCCCTCTCAACACAGATTTCTCAGCCCAGAAGAGGAACACAGCTAGCTTACTGGGAGACAGGTAAGGATGTTGAGGGTCCGGTAATTGTCAGTCATTTTTCACTAATTCTATGGTGGCTGCTGCTTGGCATTCCAACCAGATGACTGTGGCACAGTAATTTACTCCCGTGCTGTCTTCAGTCGAAACTCGCACTTGCACAACCTTGATAACTGACGGTTATGGGAGTGAACAGTCAGCCTGACAGATCTAGAATGGCAGATTTCGCAAGTACAGAGACACTAATTTATGCCAATACGGTCTCTGGATCGTCCTTGTACTTGCGGTACCCTGGTGACTGATGGTTTTAGAAGCAAACAACGCGCTTGACAGTTCTGGAGACTTTACAAACACATTGACAGCCACTGCTTCCATTCTGTCTTGGAGGAATCCTGCGTGATTGAGTAGAGCGTTTAAGATGCCATTCCAGGATACGGTGCAATATGCCTTCATACACCATCTCCTCCACTCCTCACTATAATAACTTTTCCTTTCAGTTCTCCCCCCCCCCTTCCCACCCTCTGTCCTCCCCACTCCCCCCCCCCCATCCCCCTCCCCTCTCCCCCTCCCCCTCCCCTCCCCCTATCCCCTCCTCCTCCTTGTCAACTACCAGCCCTGCGTCTTTTTCAAATCTACCTCCATTTTCTCCTCTCTTCACCGATGCGCGCGTGTGTATATATATGCGCGCGTGTGTGTGCTGTACGTGTGTGTATGCGCGCGTGTGTGTGCTGTGCGTGTGTGTATGCGCGCGTGTGTGTGCTGTGCGAGTGTGTATGCGCGAGTGTGTGTGCTGTGCGTGTGTGTATGCGCGCGTGTGTGTGCTGTGCGTGTGTGTATGCGCGCGTGTGTGTGTTGTGCGTGTGTGTATGCGCCCGTGTGTGTGCTGTGCGTGTGTGTATGAGCGCGTGTGTGCGCTGTGCGTGTGTGTATGCGTGCGCCCCAAAAAAATTCCTTCCTTTAAATTACTCCTTTCCTCTCGTTTTTCTCGTTTTCTCTCGTCCTCTCAACTACGCCCCTCCCCCCCCCCCTCCCCGCGCCTTTCTATCTCCACCTCCACCCTCTCAACTACTCATAGTTTTTCCTCTCCCTTACTTTCTCCTAAACTTTTCCCTCCTGTGTATTCAAATCATTTTTCTCAAATCCCCCCCCATCTTCCTTTCACCTTCTCTCACTCACTCAAGCACAAACATACACACTCACTTACGTACCTACATACACACTCACTCACACACACACACACACACACACACACACACACACACACACACACACCTCTTCGATCATTTCCATTCCGTGCTCCCTAATTACAATCAACATATCTCTCTCTCTCTCACTCTCTCTCTCTCTCTCTCTCTCTCTCTCTCTCTCTCTCTCTCTCTCTGTGTGTGTGTGTGTGTGTGTGTGTGTGTGTGTATGTGCAAGTCGGGTTTTGCCTTTGTATGGCACAATAGAGGCATCTCTAATTAAAAACTTTCTTTAAAAAGTTAAAGATCAGGCTCCAAGACTGCTATATGCAAGAATGGCATTGCAAGATCAATGTCAGTGAGCGATTTGCGCTATACAAATCCTTTAAACATGATTTCCAGTGTGAAAAGTACTTAAGTAACATCAATATTACAAAATTTAGAGTAGCATTTACGCGCTTTAGATTAGGAAGAAACGAATTACGAAGTAATATGTTCAATAACGAAGAGAAACGCTGTCCATTGTGCAGAAATTTTATTGAAGACGAAACTCATTTCTTGCTGAAATGCTTCCCATATAATGAGCTTAGAGAGATGTACCTGAAGTGTTATATAGAATGCATGAATACTAGAAACCTTGCGATTGAGTTCCTAATAAACGGTCAAGAGTATATAAAAACGAAAAAGGTTGCCATGTTCATCTACTATGCCATGAAGTACCGTCGGCAACATGACGATGTATCCCACAAAGAATATCTCTGTAAATATCATATGTATATGGATAGCAGCCACAATCTACCATACTCTTTGTTTTCGAAATGTATTTTGTCTATTATGTAGCACATTGCCAATGCTCCCCAAATTTGTTGTAAAATTGTGACGGGCCGCCGGCCTAACAATACACAAGTCAAAGTCTCTCTCTCTCTCTCTCTCTCTCTCTCTCTCTCTCTCTCTCTCTCTCTCTCTCATCCCATTCCCTCATCCCATCCAGAATTTTCACCTTCACATAATTTCCAACTCCTTCCATTCCCTCACCTCTCCCGTTCCCACAATCCCCCTACCTCACTCCCACCTCCTCCTCTAAACCCCCACCCCCTCTCCCCGTCTGTTGCACTGTGCTTGGGTTTCTACCACATTCAATCCTGGAGTACACTGATGGTGGCGCCATCTGGTAGGTTCAGGACAGGCGATTGGCTGCCTCACGCTGGCAGTTGCTCTGTCTTTCGGTTGCTTGAATTCACATTGGACCAACCAATGTTGGCCGGGGGATGGCAAGCTTGAGACTTCGCCAACAGGTGTTGGCGGTAAAGAACATCATCTGAGGTGGGTGGTATGCTAACTGTGGGTTGGCTTGTTGCATTTATAGGAGTTCCCTTCTTGTGCTTTGCTCCGTGTAGGAAAGGGCTGAGGCGACAGATGGCTGTGTGCGGAAGTACAGTGACGTTGGAGCGAGTCCAGATATATGGCTGGCTTCTGGGTTTGTGGATCATCACTGTGTTGGGGCTGTGGGGTTGAAGAAGTCTGTGTGTGTGTGTGTGTGTGTGTGTGTGTGTGTGTGTGTGTGTGTGTGTGTGTGTGTGTGTGTGTGTGTATGTGGTTTTTTTTTAGTGTATGCGTGTGCGCGCGTGCGTGCATGTGAGTGAATGAATGAATGTGTGTGTGTGCATGCGTGCTCGCGCGCGCGCGCACGCGTATGTGTATGAGTGAGAGAGAGAGAGAGAGAGAGAGAGAGAGAGAGAGAGAGAGAGAGAGAGAGAGAGAGAGCGTATATGTGCTTGTGTCAGTGACTGATTAAGTGTTTGCGCATGTGTCTGTGCGTGTGTGTGTCGGGGTGTGCGCGTGCGTGCGTGCGTGCGTGTTGTGTGTGTGTGTGTGTGTGTGTGTGTGTGTGTGTGTGTGCATGGGCTTGTCTTTATGTGAGTTCGTGTGTGCGTGAGTGTATATGTGCGTGTGAGTAAATGAATGTGTGTGTGTGTGTGTGTGTGTGTGTGTGTGTGTGTGTGTGTGTGTTTATGTGTGTGTGTGTGTGTGTGTGTGTGTGTGTGTGTGTGTGTGTGTGTGTGTGTGTGTGTGTGTGAGAGAGAGACTGTTGTGTCTGTGTGCATGTGTGTGTGTCTGTTTATCAGTTTGCCTTTCTATCTGTCTGTCTGTTGGTCCGTCTGTTTATCTTGACCCACTTCTCATAGGATAAGATAGTCCAAACGTTAAGTATTTGCATGACACACAGACTAAGCGTTGAATGATAGCTGGAATTTTTTTTTTAAGTTGACAACAGCTTCAAGGATTTTTATTGACGTAGTTCATCATCTGCCTGACATTATGCCTAGCCTAAATTTGTCTTATCTTTGTGTTATTTTCGGGACGAAGTGTGCTGACAAACTTTATTCTTTTTCAGTCATGATATTATGTTACACAATTAAAATTTAATCTAATCTGCCTCATCTGAGTGTTGTAAATATACTGCACAAGTTAAAGACGGAAATTTTGTATGGTGATTCACAGTTTCATTTACATTACGGTTGTGAAATTTGATCAACTTGTTTTTTACGCAACTTTGAGATAATTTGCTCTTGCACGGTGACAGTATTTCTCTGCTGAAATTATTAAAATTGTTGTCTTTTCATTTTCAATCACTCCCTAAAGCAAGCCCTAGGACTCAGGACAATTTTACCGTTGTCGGACTTGACTTGCGTAGACTCATCGCTTTGGACCCCGCAGGTGTTCAGAATGAGATCTGGTTTCAGCACACGAAGACGAATCTGGTGTTCCTTTTGGGGAGGGCGGGGAGGGGGTAAAGGAAATGAGGGAGGGGCGGGGAGGGGGTAAGGAATGAGGGAGGGGGCGGGGGGGGTAAAGGAAATGAGGGAGGGGCGGGGAGGGGGTAAAGGAAATGAGGGAGGGGCAGGGCGGGGGGAGGAAATGAGGGAGGGGCGGGGACGGGGTAAAGGAAATGAGGAGGGGCGGGGAGGGGGTAAAGGAAATGGGGAGGCGGGGAGGGTAAAGGAATAGGGATGGGCGGGGGGGGTAAAGGAATGAGGGAGGGGCGGGGGGGGGGTAAAGGAAATGAGGGAGGGGCGGGGTGGGGGTAAAGGAAATGAGGGAGGGGCGGGGAGGGGGTAAAGGAAATGAGGGAGGGGCGGGGAGGGGGTAAAGGAATGAGGGAGGGGCGGGGAGGGGTAAAGGAAATGAGGGAGGGGCGGGGAGGGGGTAAAGGAAATGAGGGAGGGGCGGGGTGGGGGTAAAGGAAATGAGGGAGGGGCGGGGTGGGGGTAAAGGAAATGAGGGAGGGGTGGGGGGGGAGGAAATGAGGGAGGGGCGGGGACGGGGTAAAGGAAATGAGGGAGGGGCGGGGAGGGGGTAAAGGAAATGAGGGAGGGGCGGGGAGGGGGTAAAGGAAATGAGGGAGGGGCGGGGTGGGGGTAAAGGAAATGAGGGAGGGGCGGGGTGGGGGTAAAGGAAATGAGGGAGGGGCGGGGAGGGGTAAAGGAAATGAGGGAGGGGCGGGGAGGGGGTAAAGGAAATGAGGGAGGGGCGGGGAGGGGTAAAGGAAATGAGGGAGGGGCGGGGAGGGGGTAAAGGAAATGGGGGAGGGGCGGGGAGGGGGTAAAGGAAATGAGGGAGGGGCGGGAGGGGTAAAGGAAATGAGGGAGGGGCGGGGAGGGGGTAAAGGAAATGAGGGAGGGGCGGGGAGGGGGTAAAGGAAATGACTGAGGGGCGGGGAGGGGGTAAAGGAAATGAGGGAGGGGCGGGGAGGGGGTAAAGGAAATGAGGGAGGGGCGGGGACGGGGTAAAGGAAATGAGGGAGGGGCGGGGAGGGGGTAAAGGAAATGAGGGAGGGGCGGGGAGGGGTAAAGGAAATGAGGGAGGGGCGGGGAGGGGGTAAAGGAAATGAGGGAGGGGCGGGGAGGGGGTAAAGGAAATGAGGGAGGGGCGGGGAGGGGGTAAAGGAAATGAGGGAGGGGCGGGGAGGGGTAAAGGAAATGAGGGAGTGGCGGGGAGGGGGTAAAGGAAATGAGGGAGGGGCGGGGAGGGGGTAAAGGAAATGAGGGAGGGGCGGGGAGGGGGTAAAGGAAATGAGGGAGGGGCGGGGAGGGGGTAAAGGAAATGAGGGAGGGGCGGGGAGGGGGTAAAGGAAATGAGGGAGGGGCGGGGAGGGGGTAAAGGAAATGAGGGAGGGGCGGGGTGGGGGTAAAGGAAATGAGGGAGGGGCGGGGAGGGGGTAAAGGAAATGAGGGAGGGGCGGGGAGGGGGTAAAGGAAATGAGGGAGGGGCGGGGAGGGGGTAAAGGAAATGAGGGAGGGGCGGGGAGGGGGTAAAGGAAATGAGGGAGGGGCTGGGAGGGGGGAAAGGAAGTGAGGGAGGGGCGGGGAGGGGTAAAGGAAATGAGGGAGGGGCGGGGAGGGGTAAAGGAAATGAGGGAGGGGCGGGGAGGGGGTAAAGGAAATGAGGGAGGGGCGGGGTGGGGGTAAAGGAAATGAGGGAGGGGCGGGGAGGGGGTAAAGGAAATGAGGGAGGGGCGGGGAGGGGGTAAAGGAAATGAGGGAGGGGCGGGGAGGGGGTAAAGGAAATGAGGGAGGGGCGGGGACGGGGTAAAGGAAATGAGGGAGGGGCGGGGAGGGGGTCAAGGAAAGGAGGGAGGGGCGGGGAGGGGGTAAAGGAAATGAGGGAGGGGCGGGGAGGGGGTAAAGGAAATGAGGGAGGGGCGGGGAGGGGGTAAAGGAAATGAGGGAGGGGCGGGGAGGGGGTAAAGGAAATGAGGGAGGGGCGGGTTGGGGGTAAAGGAAATGAGGGAGGGGCGGGGTGGGGGTAAAGGAAATGAGGGAGGGGCGGGGTGGGGGTAAAGGAAATGAGGGAGGGGCGGGGAGGGGGTAAAGGAAATGACTGAGGGGCGGGGAGGGGGTAAAGGAAATGAGGGAGGGGCGGGGTGGGGGTAAAGGAAATGAGGGAGGGGCGGGGAGGGGGTAAAGGAAATGAGGGAGGGGCGGGGACGGGGTAAAGGAAATGAGGGAGGGGCGGGGAGGGGTAAAGGAAATGAGGGAGGGGCGGGGAGGGGGTAAAGGAAATGAGGGAGGGGCGGGGAGGGGGTAAAGGAAATGAGGGAGGGGCGGGGAGGGGGTAAAGGAAATGAGGGAGGGGCGGGGAGGGGGTAAAGGAAATGAGGGAGGGGCGGGGAGGGGGTAAAGGAAATGAGGGAGGGGCGGGAGGGGGTAAAGAAAATGAGGGAGGGGCGGAGTGGGGGGTAAGGGAAATGAGGGAGGGGCGGGGAGGGGGTAAAGGAAATGAGGGAGGGGCGGGGTGGGGGTAAAGGAAATGAGGGAGGGGCGGGGAGGGGGTAAAGGAAATGAGGGAGGGGCGGGGAGGGGGTAAAGGAAATGAGGGAGGGGCATGGTGGGGGGAGGAAATGAGGGAGGGGTGGGGGGAGGGGCTGGACGGGGAGGACGCGTGGAAAGTAGAGATGATCTGACGCCAACAAAGTGCTCAGAGCGGGCAACTTGCACAACTTGAAAGTAGTCAAGTTCAAACGTGGAAACTGTGGGTCACGCCCTGGCATATCCGTGCAGACCCTGAAAAACGCTGATCCATCGCTACTATTATTTTGTCTGCAAGAGCTCTCCTCACGACCGTACGTAGTCGCTAAACGCGACCGCCATTAGCCGGACCCCGTGGTCTCTGAGCTTTCAGGGCCTGCTCCAGTAGCTCCATTAAGGGCTGCCCCAAGCAGTAGGGAGTGTCACCAGGGAGCTCCATCAAGGGCGGCCCCAAGCAGTAGGGAGTGTCTCCAGGGAGCTCCATCAAGGGCGGCCCCAAGCAGTAGGGAGTGTCTCCAGGGAGCTCCATCAAGGGCTGCCCCAAGCAGTAGGGAGTGTCTCCATGGAGCTCCTGCAAGGCGGCCCCAAGCAGTAGGGAGTGTCTCCAGTAGCTCCATCAAGGGCGCCCCAACAGTAGGGAGTGTCTCCCAGTAGCTCCATCAAGGCGGCCACCAAGCGTAGGAGTGTCTCCAGGGAGCTCTATCAAGGGCTGCCCCAAGCAGTAGGGAGTGTCTCCAGGGAGCTCCATCAAGGGCTGCCCCAAGCAGTAGGGAGTGTCTCCAGGGAGCTCCATCAAGGGCTGCCCCAAGCAGTAGGGAGTGTCTCCAGGGAGCTCCATCAAGGGCGGCCCCAAGCAGTAGGGAGTGTCTCCAGTAGCTCCATCAAGGGCGGCCCCAAGCAGTAGGGAGTGTCTCCAGGGAGCTCCATCAAGGGCGGCCCCAAGCAGTAGGGAGTGTCTCCAGGGAGCTCCATCAAGGGCGGCCCCAAGCAGTAGGGAGTGTCTCCAGGGAGCTCCATCAAGGGCGGCCCCAAGCAGTAGGGAGTGTCTCCAGGGAGCTCCATCAAGGGCTGCCCCAAGCAGTAGGGAGTGTCTCCAGGGAGCTCCATCAAGGGCGGCCCCAAGCAGTAGGGAGTGTCTCCAGTAGCTCCATCAAGGGCGGCCCCAAGCAGTAGGGAGTGTCTCCAGTAGCTCCATCAAGGGCGGCCCCAAGCAGTAGGGAGTGTCTCCAGTAGCTCCATCAAGGGCTGCCCCAAGCAGTAGGGAGTGTCTCCAGTAGCTCCATCAAGGGCTGCCCCAAGCAGTAGGGAGTGTCTCCAGGGAGCTCCATCAAGGGCTGCCCCAAGCAGTAGGGAGTGTCTCCAGGGAGCTCCATCAAGGGCGGCCCCAAGCAGTAGGGAGTGTCTCCAGTAGCTCCATCAAGGGCGGCCCCAAGCAGTAGGGAGTGTCTCCAGTAGCTCCATCAAGGGCGGCCCCAAGCAGTAGGGAGTGTCTCCAGTAGCTCCATCAAGGGCGGCCCCAAGCAGTAGGGAGTGTCTCTAGGGAGCTCCATCAAGGGCTGCCCCAAGCAGTAGGGAGTGTCTCCAGGGAGCTCCATCAAGGGCGGCCCCAAGCAGTAGGGAGTGTCTCCAGTAGCTCCATCAAGGGCGGCCCCAAGCAGTAGGGAGTGTCTCCAGTAGCTCCATCAAGGGCGGCCCCAAGCAGTAGGGAGTGTCTCCAGTAGCTCCATCAAGGGCGGCCCCAAGCAGTAGGGAGTGTCTCTAGGGAGCTCCATCAAGGGCTGCCCCAAGCAGTAGGGAGTGTCTCCAGGGAGCTCTATCAAGGGCTGCCCCAAGCAGTAGGGAGTGTCTCCAGGGAGCTCTATCAAGGGCTGCCCCAAGCAGTAGGGAGTGTCTCCAGGGAGCTCTATCAAGGGCTGCCCCAAGCAGTAGGGAGTGTCTCCAGGGAGCTCCATCAAGGGCGGCCCCAAGCAGTAGGGAGTGTCTCCAGTAGCTCCATCAAGGGCGGCCCCAAGCAGTAGGGAGTGTCTCCAGTAGCTCCATCAAGGGCGGCCCCAAGCAGTAGGGAGTGTCACCAGGGAGCTCTCCTGTCTGGTGCAGATAGGGACTTCTGCCTCGTGTAGGACATCCTGTCTGGTGCAGCTGGGAACCTCTCTCTCGTGTTGGACATCCTGTCTGGTGGAGATAGGGACTTCTCCCTTGTGTAGGACATCCTGCCTGCTGCAGACTCCTATCTCGGGTTGGGACATCATTGTCTGGTGCAGATTGGAACATTTCCCTTGTGTAGGACAACCGGTATGGTGCAGATGGAAACCTCTCTCTCGTGCTGGAATCCTGTCTGGTGGAGATGGGAACTTCTCCCTCGTGCTGGACATCCTTCCTGGTGGACCTCACTCTGACAGAGCTGCCATCTGTCCCTTCCGCTCACTGTCACTTACGCGACTCAATGGAACTCGAAAGCTTGTGCAACGTGTATAAACGTATGTTTCTGGCACTAATCCAGTGTGTCTGTCAGACCTCTTAGAGGACTACACACCTTCCAGAGATCTGCGGTCTTCAGAGAAGCTTTACCTGTGTGCTCCACACAGACAACTGACGAGGCACGGATGGATGTCCTTCTCTAATCGGTCCAAGTCTCTGAAATACAATTCCGGAAAGACCGAGAATCAGACGATCTCGCCAGATTAAAAACAAGAGCTTAAAACCCCGGTTATTTCGGTTTTAATCGTTGGCGCCTTGAGTCTGCCTCGGCGTGAGAAATGTGTTATAAGAATGAACACATATGCACATGTACATACCTCAATGGCGGGAGTAGGGACTTCAAACTCTGAACATTCGGCTTCCCCGACCTGTGTCTTGTCGGGCATACCCAGAGCGAGGCTGCGTCGCCTGACCTTTCCAGTTTCTGGATGACCTGGGGCGCGTTCATGTCTATCTTGGAAGGCCTGCGTAGGGCTACATTTCACCTACAACGTCGTTCAGGCTTCACAGTCGAGTCGTTTTAAGGCCGAGTGTAGTTGGGAGTTAACATGTGGCTTGTTCAGGAGTACAACGCGCTGCATGAGCGCTTCATGTTGGCAATTGAGCTCTCTTAATCTCCTGAACACCTAAGATGTAGTGCAGCGCTTCACTTGTTAAAGGGGAGGTAAATCTTCTGCGCCCCATGTTGTGTTGAAGGACGCGAAGAAAGTGTCTTCTTTACCACAGACATCGTTTATGCACGTTTAAATGTATTCTGCATGAATAAAGTCCACTACTGTGTCATCTTTACTTGCCATTACTCGCTCATACAGGGCGCTTGGGAACTCCAAAACAAACTCAATAATTACTTGAAAAGAATAGATTCCTGGACAAGACGGAATGACCTTGAACTCAATGAAAACATGTGTGCTAATAACTACCCAACAAAACAGACGAACTCCCTTCTCTTTGAAGTGAAACCTGAATTTGCGCAGTTATTCGATACCAAACGTTCAAAAACTAAACTTATACGGTGTGTTTATTGATGACAATATGACGTGGACCAATCGTGCTGAATGTGTGTATTTGTGTGTGTGTGTGTGTGTGTGTGTGTGTGTGTGTGTGTGTGTGTGTGTTTGTGTGTAAGGAAGGGGAGGAAGTCTCCCACCAATGAATAAAGCTACAGCCGAGCATGTGCAGAAACTATGAAATTCCTTCCTTTTTTGTAAAGACATTTTCTGGGCGCATTGCCTTAAAATATGGACACAGTTTTGAATGGGTTCTGACTTGTCATCCTGGTATTTCCACTTCCCGTGACAGCTGGAGTTTGTGATGCCAGTGTGATGAGGTGCACCTATCACCGAGTGCATCGTACATCTACTGTGTCCATTTCATAAGGTGCACCTATCACAAAGTGTATTGTACTTCTGCTGTGTTCATCCTCTATTGAAATATCCCTGCTTCTGTCTCCCCACCCCCCAATCCTGTGTGTCAGACCTCTCTCCAACCCCCCTCCCCCATCCTTTCTGTAAGGCAAGCTGACCAGCTGACCGCTCTGTGACCCCTTCTCTGCTGAGGTCTGATTGTTAGTGCAGCTGCCCTGTCAATCACTCCTTGCATTAGCGTGACCCCTGGCTATTGCGCCGTCCTCCCACTCTGGCATCTGAATTGTAACATTTCGAGTATAAATCTAATGTTTCCTCTCAAGTAAGACAACCACTTGCAACGGCATATAATTCATTCAATAGACGGTGTTATGCTGAATGAGGCAACATTTGTAAGAAGTAATTTCAAAGCGAGTTCAATGAAGTAACTCCTGTTTCCTTCCAAATACAAGCACGACTTGGGAGCCATGGGTTAGGATCTGTGGAACAATCCATCCCCTGGCTCCTGTGAGGTCCGTGCATTCGCTTGATAATGGGGAGACGGCACACAGCCAGAGAGACCCCATTCCATCTGGGTCAGAGAGCGGGAGACCCCATTCCATCTGGGTCAGAGAGCGGGAGACCCCATTCCATCTGGGTCAGAGAGAGACCAATTCACCACCCGGTCAAGAGGTTCATCTTACTAAGAGCTTGTACCAACGGCCAATAAAGTGTGGGAAAGTAACTCGACTTCGCCCCTGCGTCGTACTTGACTCCAACCTTACCACCGACCACCACACCAGCAACGTGGCAAATTGAAGTACAACCCATTAAACAAACCAGATGTATATTTTGCTGGTCTTGTATAATGATATTGCTTCTTCTAGACAATCCCCAGAATGCTTATCAGACTGCATTTGCATGAACATGTCCACTGACTTTGAGGATAATGCATCTATCTTACTGCAGTGTCAACATATGCGTTGTAATTAGGATTTCGTGAGGACAAGAGATCTCTAGCAGCACGTTTTCTGCATTGTTTTCACCGATGGTGTGTGTGTGTGTGTGTGTGTGTGTGTGTTTGTGTGTGTGTGAGTTTGTGTGTGTGTGTGTTTGTGTGTGTGTGTGTGTGTGTGTGTGTGTGTGTGTGTGTGTGTGTGTGTGTTTGTGTGTGTGTGTGTGTGTGTATGT